>CABHPR010147646.1:14440-41597 GCA_902168415.1 Peromyscus melanophrys
CCGGGGCCTAGCTGTGGATCTCTGCTTCCAGTTCCCTCAGTCATTGGATGGGGTTTCTAGAACGACAATTAGGGTGTTTGGCCATCCCATCACCAGAGTGGGTCAGTTCGGGCTGTCTCTCGACCATTGCCAGCAGTCTATTGTGGGGGTATCTTTGTGGATTTCTGTGGGCCTCTCTAGCACTTTGTTTCTTCCTGTTCTCATGCGGTCTTCATTTATCATGGTCTCCTAATTCCTTGTTCTCCCTCTGTGTTGTTGATCCAGCTGAGGTCTCCCGCTCCCCCAAGCTCTCTTTCCCTTGACCCTCGCCCTTCATTTCCCCCACTCACGTCCAGACTGTTCATGAAGATCTCATCCATTTCTCCGTCATTGGGGGATCCCCATGTCTTTCTTGGGGTCCTGTTTTCCAGGTAGCCTCCCTGGTGATGTGAGTGGCCGTCCAGTCATCCTTGTTCCACATCTAGTGTCCTCCTATGAGTGGGTACCCATTTGTGAATCTTAACTAGGATCCAGTGGATAGTTCCAAAACCAGGCCACACAGATCGTTTTGGTTAAAGTAAGTAAATCATAACAAAAAGACATAAAAGTGGGAAAGGGATTGGGTGGGGCGCAGGCAGGGTTGGCCAGTGCAAGCAAGACTCAGAATTGGCTTGAGAGAAACCTCAGGTCACAGTCCCTAAGCATTTCCCAAATTGGTGCCTCCAGTCAAAGGTCCTCAGCTTCCTGCTGCAGAGCCCATGAGGGGTGTGCCGTTCAAATAAAGCAAGACTGTTGCACATCATCCAATTGCTATTCTTCTGTGTCTCTGAGTGCTGTCTAGTACAAGGCAGTCAATGACTGTAGACTGACTAATTATAGTCAGCATCCCATGATATTAACCTGGGATGCGTATCATCTGTGGGATGTAAGTTCAGCCAGTGAAGTTTTAATTAATAGAGCTCCTCAATGGATCCCAGGAAAACTGCACACATTTTCTTTTTTGTCGGCTGGCATGTACTCTTCCTGTAGCTGCATGTTTGAGCTCCTCTTGTGCTGTCCTTGGATAGAGGGCCCCATTCTTTCCTTCTTTAGCGTCTTCAGGCATGCTGCAGAGTCTCGTGCTGTGGGGTATAAATACCCAGAAAGCCCCATCTCTGAGGCAGAGGAGAAGCTGCTGCCATGTCTTTTTCTTGGAAACCTGCCTGTGGTGTGACAGTATACTACAGCAGTTTGAAACATGTTCACAAAACATTTCTGAGTGAAGCAGGAAAAGGGGACAGGAAGTTAAGATACTGCTGTGGCCTTCATACATCAGTTTATAATGTGCCTAAATATTTATTTATCAGCATGTCAACACGGCTGAAACATGAGCCAATGATTCATTTCAACCCAGATTTGCATTCTATGAAGTGTCTTTTTAGGAAAAAGTTGATCTGTGCATCTAAACTTTTACTACTTTCTGGATGTTTTGTTTTATTTAATTTATTTTATTGATACAGTGTCTTATGTAGGCCATATATAAACACAGTGTGTAGCCCAGGCTGGCCTTGTACTCCTCTCTTGCTGGTCTCAGCTCCCAAATGCTAGAATTACAAGTGTATATCACCACATCTAGCTTCAACCCTTTGCCATTTCTCCCTGGGGAAGTATCTATTATTTACTTATATAGCATTTTCTTTAGGTTCCCGCCCTAAATACCTAAAGCTGTGTAAACCCAGTTGAGAAGAAAATAAATATTTTAGACCATAATTATATTTTCCATGCCTTCAACATCGTATTTAGTACAATGCCTTCAACAACATGTATACACACACACACACACACACACACACACACACACACACACACACACATTTATTTAGTGAAGACACACTTTAGAAGGGAGAGTTGGAGGGCTAGAGAAGGTAAGTATCTGAAAAACCATTTGGGGAAGGGAACCCAGAAGAGATGGCAGCAAAGGAAGCGAGGGAGAAGAGAGAGAGAGGGAACAGACCGAGATGATGAGCTGCTTCTGCCCTCCTTGCCCATGATTTCAAAGGGAAGGTAGACAACATATTCCATATTCCTGCTTCAGACGGAAGTCCCTGGAGCAACTCCATCTGCTTCACTGGGTCCTCCTTGAGCATGGCTCCAAGACCTTACCTGATCCAGCCCTTACCTGCCTCTCTGGCATCAGTCCACCTTCACCATTCCCTCACAAGTGTCCTGTATTCTGTACATCCTGAAATCCCCTCACACTTGTTGGCCTGTGGGCCTTGGCCTGCATGGTACCACCTGTCGGGGCTTCTACCACCTCTCCACCAGCCAATTCCTTTTCATCTCTCAGTGCCCACTTCAGTGTGTCATTTCTTACAAGGCTTTTGAATGGGGATCCTTTGGGAAGTTTCCCTTACAACACTTCCTGCACTGTACTGTGACTGCTAATGTAGTTGCCTCCACGGACATTCCAGGAGCCAGTGACCATGGCTGTACTGTTTACTGTATCTTCAGCACTGACTGAGCTGAAGTGTGAGTGCACACACACACACACACACACACACACACACACACACACACACAAAGGCATGTTTGTTAAAGCAATGATGAAGAGGTAAGTGGGAGGGAGGGCATCTGCAGCGTGAGCAAAGAGAAAATGGTAGTGCCAGCAGAGGATGGAGGAAACACCAGGTCAATGCCTAGTTTTCCCTGACCATTATAAGGCCCACAGATAAGCACTGAAGCAACTGAGTCAAGAATTACATTGGGAAGGAAAAGGAAAAAAGAATAACTAAAGTTAGCAGGATTTTAGAGACAGCAAGCATCTATAATTAACATACTTGTTACTGTGTTGTGATAGGTATGTTACTGTATGTGTTACTATATAGCATAGATATCTGTTTCACTGTATTTATTATGAATAAATTCTTCTTAAAATAATTGTCATTTAACAGTCTCTGTCCCATTTTACAATCTTATCTTAGGAACAATAAGAATTATACTGACTAAAGTAATTTCCCACAGTGAATTTTTTGGAAATCTACAATATAAATAACTTTCTTTAAGTATATTAAATGTTCAAAACATTGTTAATTTTAAGATTAGTGTTTTGGATATAAAATTCATTCATTGCTGCAATTGTTACTTCTAGTCTCTATAATTCTGTTTTGAGTACTGACGGTGATGTCTCAGCAAGGACCATGCTATTAGAAAAAGTGGTGTACAGACAAACATTAGACTGAGTTTGGGGAATCCTGTGGAAGAGGGGAGGAAGGATGGCAGGAGCCAGAGGAGTCAAGGACATCACAAGAAAACTCACAGAAACAACTAACCTGGGCTCACAGGGGCTCACAGAGACTGAACCGACAACCAGGGAGCCTGCATGGGACTGACCTAGGCCCTCTGCATATATGTGACAGCTGTGTAGTTTGATCTTCTTGTGGGACTCCTAACAGTGGGAGCAGGGGCCGTCTTTGACTCTTTTGCTGGCTTTTGGGACCGTATTCCTCATATTGGGTTGCCTTGTCCAGCCTTAATACAAGGGGAGGTGCTTAGTCTTCCTGCAACTTGACATGCCATGCTTTGTTGATATCCATTCGAGGCCTGCCATGAAATAGAGAAATAGAGGAAGAGGGGTGGATTAGGGGTGAGGAGCAGAGGAGAGGTGCGGGAGGGACTGGGAGGAGAGGAGGAGAGGAGGGAGGGAAAACTGCCATAGGGATGTGAAATAAATAAAGGAAGAAGGAAGGCAGGAGGGAGGGAGGGAGGGAGGGAGGGAGGGAAGGTGGTGTGGGAGTCTAGTCACGGTTATCAGGGTAACCTATGTCACAGCTGTTTCCTGATTGCCTTAATTTTCACTCCCATATGATTGGAGTCTGGATCGTGGCTCCTACAGCAGGCCTCCAGTTCCGCTAGATGAGTATGGTGGTCTGGAGGCTTCACAAGTTGCAGAAGTGTTCTGACAAGGGCGCTGGATGGCTTAAGCATATTTGCATTGTTTCTGACACAGACCCTCCCTACTTGTGATATTTATTTCAAGTTTGGTTCTCTCAGATTTTTTTCATCCATAATGGGAAATTTTCTTGTAATATTTTAAACTTATTCACTTATTTAAAGCTTTTATAGTCGGAATAGTTGCTATCATAACTTTTTGATCATATAATTTTCAAAGGCTTTGCAAACAGAAACTGGTTGTTCAGAAATTTAAGAAAAAGGGAAACCCAGCAGAAACACTAATTTCATGAAAAAAAAATAATTTTATTTAATTGTTTACATTCTTAATTGCTTCATTGGAAAATAATTATGGCCAATGATCCTTTGAACCCTATCAAGGGTACTTTCTGATATGTTATCCTGTGTAGACTAGGACCTCATGAAATATCCTTTATCAGTTTATGATAATTTTATTTATAGTGTATGAAGTTGGCTACTCAGATTTAATTGATGTAAACAAGACAAAAATTAAAAAAATTGAACATTAAATCACAAAGTTAAACCTCAAATATACATAGTTTTAAGAAGTTGAAGGATGGAATAAAAAACATACATTGAAAGATGTCACTGATACATTAACTGTCACCCCTTTAAAATCATTTAATTAGAATTCTTCAAGCATATCAGTTGAATCTGTCGTCACTGTGAGCCACACCCTGGGTGAATTCAAAGAATGGGAGAGAATTATTTTCTAGTTAATGGAGCATATAAGTTTCCTTTAATATTCAAGGTTATGATGAGTGAAACTTAAATGGGGAAGTTTTCTTTTTATCACGGGTCACAGTATAATGGCAGTACTTTATGAAATAAATGCCCAATTAGCATAAAACAAATGGAAGGTCATTGTATTTCACTTGAGCTTTGTATGCAGTCTGTGAAATGTGTTTCCTACAAATTGGCATGCTGTAATACTTTGTATATGTGGTTAATCCAGGGAACTCAGCCTTATCTTTTCCTCATTATGAAATGCATGGGCCCCACTCTAGTAATGATAACTGAATTCTTTCTCATCTCTGAACCTCTGTCTAAACCGTTACCTGTTTCAAATGACTTCTTCCTTTTGCTCACGAATCCCTAAACCCTTTTCTAAGACATTTCAAAAATGTATCTCTCCACATACCTTCTCTCTTGCCTTCTTCAACCATTTACATTTTGTATATATGAAATTTGGTGTCTGCCATGGCTTGGGTGTGATTGGAGGGTGTGATTGTTTTTTAAGGCTTGGTCCACAGCTACTGGTAGGTAGGAGAGCCTTTGGGAGGCGAGCCTCATGGAAGATCCTTAAGTCATCGAGGATGTGCCTTCAGGGAGTGGTCTCAGCCACTCTTCTCCACTTCCTAACTCAACAAGTAACCATTGGCTCCTGCATGTGTTTCCAACACCACCGTCTGCCATAGTCGTCAGCAGACCTGGGCCTATGTAGGCAGCATGCACTTGAGCGTCCAGGACTGAGAGAAGCAGGTCACTTCTCCTTGTCATCAGCTCTCCCAGTTTATGTCACTGTACTAACACAAGCAGACGAAGGCAGTGCCTTTCTTCCTTTTGTGCTGATGTCCCCAAACAGATAATTGTGATGACTCAAAATGTGCTGGCTCACAGTTCTAGGGACTAGAGGGCCTAATACCAAGGTGTCAACATATGGCAAGGGCCTTTGGGCTCTGACATCTTAGAAAATGAGAGGATTGAAAGGTAAGGGGTGTATAACTTACCTTTTGGTAACAGTACCAATCCTACCCATGAATGTGGAACTCTCATGGCCTAATTCCCCCTTTTAATATGAGTACAAAGGAAACTAGGTTTCAGCCTGCATTTTAGAGAGACAAGCATTTAAACTATAGTAGTTGGGCAGCTTCATAATTGGCTAGATAAAAGTAGGTTATTTATCTCTGTCAGTTTCAACACTACCATGTTTGTTGAATCCGGGGTGGTTGGGAAGAGAGGGAAAAGCTGGTGAGGGCTCAATTCTGCTTTATCACGGTTGCGACAGTTCGCGTTGTATTATCTCTGTTCTGGAGCTGTTCTTGGCAATTGTCTGTCTATTCCATTTGCATTTGCCCCTCTCTGCCATAAATTCTATTTATTTCTTCTACTTATGTTGAGACTTTGAAATCAGCCATCTTAGGATTACTGTGTGTTTCTGGGAGGATTGGTGAGGGTTGATGATGCCACAGTCACAAACTCAACTGCCTTCGGGGCCCAGGCAAGTTATATGAGTGAGCAGTGAGACGCGCTGTTAGACAGGGAGCAGAGGCTACGTAAACTAAGAGCGCCTGCCCCGCCTAGGGGCATTCAGATGCAAAGATTCGTAACACTCCTGCCAGTCCAATTCGGCCTTCCAGCAACCGGTTTGTAACTCTGAGTGCCCTTATTTCTTGCTGTAGCCCTGTGTGGGATGTTGGCGGTGACAGGGTGATAATCAACGTTTTATTTGTGAAGGAATTGAAATACAGAATAGTAACTTTACAAATCTCACACAAGAAATCCACTTTATGAATACATCTTGGTCAAAGGGATAGATTGCAAAATGGCAAAATTAAGGATATGACCTGAACTTGGGAAGTGAATGGGCAAGATCAATTCTTTTTTTAAATATTTTTTCTAATATTTTGAAACAATCTTTGCATATTTCATGTTTAAAGAGAGCAATTAGATAATTCATAGATGTATGTGATGGTTTGTGTGTACACACTCATATAGACATTTTTGATTCATTTAGCATTACCTTGGGAAATTTAGCATCTCCGAAAGGATTTTGACTAGTATATGATTTACCTTGCTTTATAGAAAAATCTGCTTTCAAAGAGAGAATTGCCCCTTTCCTCAATGTCTTACCAGTCCCCCTCCCAGGATTATGCTTTATTTGCTATTATTACTATTAGCTCTGGGGCTGGGAAGAAGGCTGGATAACAGATGCTAGAATCTGCTTTTAATGTGAATTCTTTGAAATTTTTCTTCACTTCTACCACAAGCTGAGAACGAGGCAAAGCAGATTCTGCAAATCAAGCCCGTTAAAATTCCACTGCAAAGCGCGGCCTTGAGTGACTGCGAGTGGAGCTGTCAGCTCGTACAGACGTCACTGTCAAAGGGCCGTGTCATCTGTCAGTGTTGGTTCCAGCTCACTGTTCCACATAGAGGGAATGCACTGTTGCCTCCCAATTGATAACACGCTGCCAGAAGCATGCTACTTTCTCATCCGTCTTCTTGTAGCTGTCAAAAATGGAATCCATTAATTAGTTTGTTCTTGTGAATTTTAGTTGTTCAGAAGACATGTAAATTTTAAAGCAAGACAAATAAAAATTCCTATCCAAACTGTGATGCCAGTGAGGGCTCAAAACCCCAAAGTGGCAGCTCTTACTGACAGTGGCTAAACTGACCAGCTACACCCTGCCTTAAGTGAATGTAATGATGTGGCGAGCTTCCTATCCCTTTTAATGAGGGCGAGCTTCCCCAGGCAGCAAAAGGAGAGAATCCGAGGAAGAGTATCCAGCGGGGAGACGCCCTGAGCTTTGCTCTAACTAGTCAGGCAGTTTGACACAACTTAGGGAGCCTGGTTGCTGCTGCTTCTGCATGATTACCTTTTTGTGTTTTATTCCTCTCCAGTGGCTTCCAAAGAAGTTTGAAGGGCTTTATTCCCCTCATTTTACGGGTCCCACAAAGCACGGGCAGCTCTATAAAGTCCACATATGCTTTAGGTAGGGTGTCTCATGTAATTCCTTTCAACATCCCAACATAGAGTATATCTGTAAATTGAAGGAATTTTATATATAAAACCTTGAAATAAATATACCACGCTACCCTTACATCTGATACCGTATTTTGTAAGCATGAATATGCTCCAGCTTAACTCTTTTTTGGTTTTTTTTTCCTTTCCATCTTTTCGACTCAGCAAATAAAAGGTTGAACTGGCACTGGCTTGCTTTATTGTACTAGTTCAGGAAGCCCTCGGTAAGTGACCATTCTGTGTAATTCTCTATGCTAGGCGCTCGTGGAAATACAGACAATCATTAAAATACAGCGTGTGTGTCTAGAAGCTCATGCTTTAGAGAAAGAACCAGACTGAGACACAAAGAACTCTAACTTGAGATGGGTTCCAGAAAGTACTCATGAGACCTGGAAGTGGGACAGAGAGGAGAGCTGTAATCCTGGGGACCTGAAGAGGGTTCATAGAGCAAGCAGTGACTGAGTATGGTACTAAAGGAAGGTTTGTCCCTGCGAGGCTATTGTTATTTCTAAAACTCGTGTTATATCTACTCTCAGAGGTGAGGAAGACAGAGCCTTCTGGAGGTAATTGAATCATGAGAGGGGACCCTCAGGAACGATATAAATTCCCTCACACAGGAAGTCCCGGAAAAGCACGGTTGCCTTTAGCACACCACGTAAGACATGGGAACAAGGTGCTGTCTCCGAGGATGTGGCCTTTCACTGGATATGGAACCTGCCACTGCCTTGAGCTTACTTTCCAGACTCCAGCATTATGAGAAGTCAATTTCTGTTCCCTCTAAACCACCCAGTCTGTGTTATTTTATTAAGGCTTCTGAACAGACTAAGACAGCTGTAACAGTTTCTGCCTTTTTCTTTGTGTGGAGAAGAACGGATACAGCAAAGGAGCCAGGCTGTGACTGTCAGGAAGACAGAACTTCCACAGGTAGAGGTGCACAGAGCGTGTGTTAGGGGTGACAGGATGAGAGCTGGCTCGGCACAATGCAGGGAGACTTCTCTGAGGGAAACAGCCCTGAGTGGTTTACCCCAGCTAACAGCCAAGGGGGCCCCTTTTCTGAAACATATGTGAGGAAAACGCAACAATTTGGAACACAAATAAATAGGAAATGTAACCTTCCTGAGATATTTTCTCATTTCCAGGTTCACTTACTGTTGGTAAGACCATAATGCAGAATGGGAAGTATGACCACTAGAATAAATAAAAATGATAGAAATAATGCAGCAACTTATTTTCTTAGGGTCCTACGTGCTTAAGGAATTTCCGGTTCTTTCAGCATAAACAGATCCTGAGATCGGGGATGTTCTAAGGTCCAGGAGAGATCAGACTTGGTTTCACTCCTTGCCAAGTTTGCACAATACCGAAGAGTGTATGGCTCATGTAGGAACTCGGCCATCATTGTCTGAGGCACTGTTGACAAAACCTACCAATAGCAGTCACCCAGCTGAGCCCCAGAACAAACCCTGCTTAGCCTCAATCTACCACCAGATGTGAGGGACGACTACTTGAGATGAAGTTCTCTTCGAAACTAAGGTCTTTTTTTTTTTAAGCCATGGGTTCAGCATGTAAAAAATTTTGGTTAATTGGATCCCAGTCATTCTTTTGATTTGACTTAAAAGGGAAGAAACACATTGATAGCAAAGAAGAATGAAATATCCACAGCTATATTTTGCTAATGCTCAAGGTATTTCAAATTCCCATAGTTTCTCGATATAAAATTGCTAACAAGAAGGTTATACCTAGAAAAAAACAGTAAGACAACCAACTGCGGAGTTAATTCAGTACCCCTGATCTGGTCTGTTTAAATAATTCACTAAGCAAGATATGTTTTATATGAAGAAAATGAATGTGACTGCTTTCACAGTGCAGTAAGCCATACCCTAACCTTTACACACTTTGCGCTGGCGTGTATGAACCTTATTTTGGTGTATACAGGCCCATGACACTAACCAATGACTTCACCGATGGCTAGTGCAGTTGATAATGTGCATCCAAACAATAGAAGTCAAGGCAATAACCTCTCTGGGCCAAATCAGTAAGGTGAACTCCATGACTATGTGTGATTGAGAGAAAAGCACAGATATAAGCTGGGGCAAGATCCCAGTTCTGTAACAACCCATGCCTAGGCCTGTGTCAGAGACCAACAGATCCCCTTCTTGGGACAACAATAATTCTTAAGTGCTAGGGAATGGAGAGAGAAGCTTGGACATCAAGCTTGAGAACACTGGAAGTATGTGATGGGTGCTTCAGTCAGAGACCTTTCCCACTGGTACAAAAGCACTCAACCAGTCATCAGTCACAACAGAGCAAACCAACTGGGGAAAATTCCTAGAATGTGGGCCTAAAAAAGATATTTCCATCTAGGAGGAGTTCTTGTTGAGCACTCAGTCTGATTCACAAAGTATCCTAGCTAGCGTGACTAACCAGACCAGTGTTCAGGAAATTGACAATTCCCTAGATGATTTTAACATGCCTGAGGTAATCCCTGCTTGTCTTGAGTAAGATCAGCTGGTCCTTGTTGGGGACTGTTGACACACATTCCGAAGAGGACACAAATGGCTTCCCTCAACCTTCTTAGTGGCATTCTTCTATGAACAGCCCGCCTACCTTTGACGAGTTTGTTTGTTTGTTTTACATCAAAATCTGCTTCCCTCTCTCTAGTCGCACAGATACCACACCAATGTGAACCTGACTGGATTATTTGGACGTTCTAATCCCTCTGTCTATAAGCAATTCCTTCATCTCTTCTTTCTCTTTGTCTTTTTAATTATCAACTATTTACCCAACCTTTTTTGAACAGCTGTTTACTGAAACCCACTGTTTGCCTCACATTGTGCTAAGGGGGAGAAAAAAAAAAACAAAACTAAAGCGGAGATCATTTTAATATTCAACTGCATTCCATTCCAGCAATTCAGAGAAGAGTTATCTCAAGACTTCTGCTCTCATGGCAGCTCCTTCCACTTCACAGAGTTTCCTGTGGGGCTAGATGCTTCTCACGGGGGAAGATTCTGCAGGAAGAATATTCGTCTTAAGGAAACCATCGTTCCAGTGAGTGAGCACGCCCATTGACAGTGCAAAAAAGGTTTGCAAAGACGCTGGAGCCCTGAAGACAGCGTGTGCATGTGTGTGTGTGTGTGTGTGTGTGTGTGTGTGTGTGTGTGTGTGTGTGTGCCAGGACACCCATGTAGAAGCCTGAGGACAATCTGTAGATGTTGATGTTGTCCTTCTCTCATAGGGGTCCCAGATACTGCACTCCGATTGTCAGGATTGGTGGCAAGCATCCTCACCATCTGAGCCAGCTCACCAGCCCTGGTGCTTTCCTTTCTTCATCCCTGCTTTAGTGACTCTGATAAGCATGGGCCAGTGGCGTGTCTCTGTCGCCAAATGCCGTGGGGAGAACTGATTTCTGGTATCTCCAAAGTCATGACTTTGGTTCTGCGATTGTTAAGTATAGCTCAAAAGTGGCCTTTATCACCTGGAAAGAACACTTTTAAAAGTTGAGCACACCTGGGAATGTGGGGAGCCCATCTGTGTCCTTTCCATTAGAGGAAACTCTTAGAAGTAGCTGATTATTCTTTAAAAAAGTTTTTATTTTTAATGATGGGAATATTTATCCCTGACTATGAACTTCTGACAGAAGGAAAGACAGCACTTTTATAGCTGTTTATAAATAACACAGAAGATCTGATAACCTAATTTCTATATGGAGGCTTCCCTCCTTCTAATTGAATGATTTTCTCTTTCATTAGAGTCGGCTTCTCATGACCTTTAAATTCGGTTAGAAAAGTTAATCCTCTGGTTAATCTGGACCAATTGGTTTCTGAAACACCTCCCAGTGACAAACCATTATTTCTAGTTCAGCTTTTAATTGGTTAGAATGTTAGTGCTGCAAGACGCAGTAGCTGTCAGATTTGCCTGCTAGCCAGTCTGTGCTTTATGGACACATTCCAAGTCATTAAAGTAGCGTCTCCTGCTTGAACCTGGGCTATTTATCCTAACCCCAAGCCCAATGTTCCTGCCTGTTCTAATTTAATTAAGGCCCGAGGAATGTTGGAGGGTGCCCTGATGAAGAAGAGGGACAAGTATACTTTCAAAAAACCAAGTCTGAGGTTTGGCTTTTTGTGTTATGTGCTATTTTATAATGATTAGATGAAATTCCTTGGAAATCACAACTTAGCACTGATGCAAAATATATGTTCTCTTAGTTATTTTATGCCTTCACCCTAGTTTTGAATGTTTGTCTGTACTGGAGTCATTTCACAGTTAGAATGGCAGCAATCTAGGGAAACATGGTGCCTCTAGCCTATAATCCTAGCTACTTGAGAAGCTGAGGCGGGAGAACTCCAAGTTTGCGGCTATTCTAAACTATATAATAAGTCCGAGTCCTGCCCAGACAGTAGAGTAAGAGCCTGTCTTAATAAACAAGCAAACAAACAAATGCTGATCTGTGTACAAATAACATGATAATTGTGTCATTCTTCTAAGTAATAGAAGAGCATGTATTTCTTCTCAGTTTTACTGTTAGTATTCCTGAAGCTGAATTAGTAACATGACTATCTCAGCTATTCTTATTACAGAATCAGATTATCCATATACATTTTTTTCCAGTTGTGTAAGGTTAATGCTGCCTGTGAGCTTTCCACTAGAGGTCTGGACTCAGGTTCAAATGTCTCCCAACTAAGCTGAGTGACCTCGCTTAAGTTGTTCGTGTTCTATGGATTCCAGACGCCTCCTCTATAACATACTGTTAAAATTCTCCCAATTTTACAATTTTCTAAGTGATGAATACTAACCCTAAAATGTATATAAAATGCTTTGAAACACTGATGTCATGAATTCCAAATTTTATTAGAATTCAAGCTGGAACTGGACTGGAGGGTTCCTCTCTGCTGGCTAGTCCTCATAGTGCCAGAGGGTGCCAGGCAGGATGCTGGAGAATTTTCATCAACAGTATTCCTGAGCTCTTAACCTGGCATGGAGCACTACCTCTCCACCAAGAAAGATGGTAAGTCTATTATGGGGATAACCAACTGCTTTCTGGTTGAATTTGAAGCCTGATCCACAGAAAGAAACCCACAGCTGGCACTGCAAACCCAGTCAAAACTCATGGCTATGGAGGTTATAGGTCCCCCCCGGTGGGGGGGGGGGCTTCTGTTGTTGCTAAATGGATATGGTGTGACCATCAGGTTGCCTTCCAAATAACTATATTCACACCTACAAATTAGTGGTGCTGTCAGCTTTGGTCAGTGAAGCTTATTTTTTTGTAGTGAACAGCAGTAACTGCAGTTTCATATCTGGTCAAAATGATGAGATTAGGTGATAAATCAGCTACAAATGGGACATCTATATTACCCCGCCCAAGGCTCAGGAATCATCGCAGAAGAAGGAACATATAGAATGTAAGAGCCAGAGGAAGGTGGAAAGTGGTATGGAAATGTGACTCCCAGGAATCGCACTCTTGGCCTCATTCACGGTAGCTGTGATGACTTCCACACAATCTGCACAAATTGGGTCCATAAACATCCGATGACGGTGGGGAGAGGAGCTCCCGAGGCTCCATTTCTTCCTCGAGATTTGTATGCATTTGGTGGTTGATGGGGGAGAGACAGAGGTTTCCTCCGTTGTTGCAGCCATTGGTAAAGTGTCCGTGCTTATGGAGACGATCTCTTACCACGTTCTTGTAAGCAACCTTAGTGAAGCCCACTGGGTCAAAAAATGACGACGCGAAAGTAAGAGGACTGTGCTTGGTGTGGTGGCGCACACCTCTGATGCCAGCACTTCGAAGACAGAGGCAGGAGGATCTCTACGAGTTTGATGCCAGCCTTGTCTACACAGCAAGTTCCAGTACAGCCAGGACTTCATAGAGAGACTTTGTCTCAAAATGCAAAAGGGAAAAAAAAAGTTTTGCTGCCTGGGGGCCAGCCTCCTGCAGCCCAGGGCTCAAAAGAAACCCACAGAGTCTGAATACTAGACTTTTCTGTCTGAGGAGGTAGGGGAGACACTCACACTCTCTCTCTCGATGGTTTCCTTCTTTGTTCTTCCGTATTCTTCTACTGAAGCCAGAAGTTCCTCGGTCCTGCCCAGCCCTGGGGTCCCACAGCCGCTTATAAAATAATTACTCAGAGGCTTATATTAATTATAAACTGCATGGCCTATGGCTTCAGTTTCTTGCTAGCTAGCTCTTTCATTTTAAATTAACCCATTCCTATTAATCTATATGTTGCCACACGGCCGGGGTGCTACTGGTCTGCTGGCATCTTGTGGCTCCTTTGGTGGCAGCTGGCATCTCTCTAGACTCTGTCTTTCTTCTCTCCGTATCTCTGCTTGGATTTCCCACCTGCTGTAAGTTTTCTTGCCATAGGCCAAAACAGCTTTATTTATTACGCAATGGGAGCCACACATATTCACAGAATACAGAAAGATATCCCACAGCATTCTATTGTATACTTTTCTACAGCTTGTATACCCCAACAAAATTTTTAAGGCAACATATGAATTACAATGTGGTTATATTCTATTTTTCAAGTGAATGACTATAATGAATACAGGCAAAGACATGTTTTCCATCTCCTTTATGTGATTGAAACAAAGTCATCCCGAGAAAGAGAACCCACATACATTTACATCTAAGTAACTTGTTACAGATTAACAGAGTATGAGCAAGCAGGAGGTATTTTTCTCAGCCCTTTTTTTTACTGGCAGGCTGCATATTGTGGTTACAAGAAAGAATCAATCACTTTATTGTTTATCTTGAAAGGTAATCTTTAAGGAATCTTAAAGAAACCACAAACCTAAACTTTTATACATGAAAAACAATCCAGTTCTATTTTAAATCTTTAGGGTGCATGCCCACTCATCAACTGTTTCTTATATCAGGGGATTGAGAGCAGAAATGGATACAAGGAATTAATCACTACCTTTGGTCATCAACCAATCCTACAAAAAAGGCACATCAGCTAATGATAACTGGGCTGCTTTGTTCTTGTTCCCTGACTTTATCGAGTTCCCCATTTAACTATGTGCCTTTCTAAAACTTTAGATTGTCTTCTTGGGTTTTGCACCTCAAAGCTATTTGACAAAAACATCTTAGTCTAAACTTATTTTCAAAGCTCTGTGTCAGCTATGATGCCCTCTGAAACCTGTGAACAAATCTCCCAACATTAAAATTAAAAGAATTTAAACTAGCTGAGCTACTGGGACTCAATTGTTTTTCTTAATCATCAACCTAAGCCACAGTCTATAGGGCTCCTCAATAGAAAATCATGTGTTCTAGCTGTGTGGCACTTCTTTGCTTTATTTTTTTATCATCAAAACTCTATTTAAACTAATATTATTATTATTAATTAGACAGTACAGCTTAGGAAGAAATCATCTTCATAAAAATCCACAGGTTAAAATGTCCTGTAGCACAAATCTTAAAAGGTCTTATTAATAAAAACAAACCCAGTGCCAGTTATTGGGGTGAATGCTGGAAGATCAGAGAAACAGAACAAGCCACAGCCACCTCACCTTGCCAATTCCTCAGCTGATCCTGTTTCCTCAGACTGGAAGCCTCTGTGTCCTCATCTAAATGGATCTCAGCTGTACTGCTGCTCAAAAGCCTAAAATCTTAACCAGCACTAGTTCCTGGTTTTCACGCCTTATATATCTTTCTGCTTCCTTGCATCACTTCCTAGGATTAAAGGCGTGAGTCTCCATGCCTGGCTGTTTCCAGTGTGGCTTTGAATTCACAGAGATCCGGGCGGATCTCTGCCTCCCAAGTGATAGGATTAAAGGCGTGTGTGCCACCATTTTCTGGCCTCTATGTCTATCTAGTGGCCATTCTGTCCTCTGACCCCAGATAAGTTTATTAGGATGCACAATATATTGGGGGACACAATATATCACCACAATGTCTAGTAGAATGGGACATTTCCTTGAGATAAACACACTATATTACAGGCAGTGGGGATCTCTCTACACCCATTCATACCATGCCAGAGGAAGATGCCTGGAGCAAACATGTAAAGGCACAGCAGAAGCAAAAGACATTCTGGAGTCTGTCTGAGATTCACCCATTGGGGATTTTCCTCCTGTGGGCTAACACCCTGAAATCAATCGCCATCTGTTGCTCTTCTGACATGGCCATTGGCAAGTAAGTAAGAGAACTTTTTGAGAAAAGCCAGGGGATCAGTAGGCGTGAGAGAGGGACAAAACAGGGTCAAAGTGGGAGTGTGTGAGAAAAAATAATAAGGGCTTGGGAGGTGACTCAGCAGTTAAGAGAATTTGCTGCTCTTGAAGAGGACCTAAGTTCAGTTCCCAGCACCCACATGAGTATTTACAACTGTCTGTAACTCCAGTTCCAGAGATCCAATGTCCTCCATGACACCAGGTACACACGTGGTACACAGTCGTGAATGTTGGTGAAGCTGCTCCTACAACAAGCTTTGCAAAGGTTAAAGAACTTTTCTTCTTTATTTTTAAAAGTGATATTCTATAGAGCTAGGTTTCATGTGATGACTTTCACATGTCTGTAGCAGCCATAAATCTATATACTACATATACATGGACACTAATAGATCTGATTGTCTTTGTCAATATCTCTCTTTGTGTTCTAGTTTAGGGTGCTCACAACAAAATTTAAAAATATTAGTATTCTGTCTAATATCTGTTCCTGTCAAAAGGGAATATCTTCAACAGTCTGTTGCCAGCCTTTACAGCATATCATGCTGATGAGGAATAATGGCTGAGTTTTATCATAACATGAACTTGGTTTACCTTAATATCATATTCCTTAAAAACCCATTCTTTTCAGACTATGAAGTTAATACATGTACACTAGTAAAAATTTTAAATATTTATCAGCAATCTTATTCCACAGGCACATACAGTTGCAAGATATTCTGGACATTTTTATTTTTAAAAAAGATTCATTTATTTTATTTTGTGTATGGGTGTTTTGCTTATATTTATTTCACTGTGCCACATGCATGCCTGGTGTTAACGGAGGTCAAATTTGGCACCAGAGGAACTGGAACTGGAGTTGGGGATGGTTGTGAACCACCATGTGGGTGCTGGAAACCAAACCTGGGTCCTCTGGAAGAGCATCTACTGCTCTTAACCACTGAGCCATCTCTCCAGCCCCTATATATCACATTCTAATCATACTTATCTCGCTATCCCCTCAAATCTGCCTTCTGCTCTTGCTACCTCCCTGACAAAAACAAAAACAAATTTAAAAGAAAAACCAAAAATCAAACAAAACAAGGGGGAGAGAGAAGAGTCTTGCAATGGAAGCTGTAGTGTGGCCCGTTGAGTCACATAGTTTACCCTTTAGTCCATTCATCTTTACTTGCAAGTGTTCATTGCCATGAGATATTGGTCTGGCTTGAGGGCTCTGGCTTCTGCTATACCATGGCTAATGGGCTCTCACTGGAGCTCCTTTTGGATACCCTGTTGTTGTACTTTGTCCTGGAGATCCTGCTGTTTTGGATCTGTAGGTTCGTCCCCTTCACCTGTTCCAACAGTTCATAGATTCAGTGGATTTTGGGGTGGGCCAACTCTAGCCTTAGTTCTGGGCCTGGGTGGTAGCTGGGTTGGTCATCGCCCCAGCTTTCCCTATATATTTTCTTAATTGAGATTTTATCATAAAACCAATTTTATAGTCAAAATTTTATAATTACTCATCTATGCTTTTTTATTAAAAATCTTTTGTGAACATGAACAATCATGAGTAGAATTGGGTCAAAGTTAGAGTCTCATTTTGAGGGGTCATCATGAGAAGACTAGATTGGTGGGAACAAAATGAGAGGCTTTGAAACACATAAGGAGGCTGTTATAATAGCCTAGGAGGGAGATGAAGACAATGGTAGAGTATTCCTCTCTGATCTGCAGAAAATGCATCCCAAGAACACCACTAGATAGCAGAAAACACAGATAGCAACAAAGCTTGTGTATACTGTGTTTTTCCTACACATATAAACCTATGACTTCTGTTTTATTCATGATTTCACAAATGGTAGATTTATTCTCACAATCCATCATTGCAAAATGAATATACAAGTTTCAAAATGTTAAGCCAAGAATTTCCACCTTCTTAACTAAAGAAAGCATTTACCATGTGTGAACTGCCAGCATTACTACTCTTGCACTGTGGGGCATCCCTGAGTGAAATAGGAATGACTGAAACACACACACACTGCAATATTACAACAGCACATCTATTAACCAAGTGGACTCCTACAAGCTTGAGAGAGAGAAGAGGGGAAGAGATTATTATTAATCCTCAGTTTATAAGCAATTGAACAAAGAAAAACCCACAGAATGGGAGAGGATCTTCATCAGCCATATATCTGACAGAGGATTAGTACCCAGAATAGACTAAGAAAACAAAGAGTAAAGGAAACAAGGATCCAGTTTTAAAAAAGTGACCTGAGATCTAAACAGAGTTCTCAATAGAAGAAATAAGAATGAATAAGAAATCCCTCAAAGAGTGTTTTTCATCCTTAGCAATTAAGGAAATGCAAATCAAAACAATTTTGAAATTTTTTATCTCACCCCAGTCAATAGCTAAGCCTGAGAAAATTACTGACAACTGAATCTGGAGAGGTTGTGGCAAAACAGAAATCATTCACTGTTGGGTGGGATGCAAATTGGTGCAGTCACTCTGAAAATCAGCATGAAGAACTTCATACTCTGAAGTCAGTATGAAAATCAGTATGATCAAAAACAAAATCTACCACAAGATCCAGCTGTACCACTCCTTGGACTCAACATCTAAAGGACTCAACATCCTACTCCATGGATACTTGCTCAGCAGTGTCCATCGCTTCCTTATTCACAATAGCTGGGAACTGGAAACAACCTAAATGTCTTTCAACTGCTGAATGTATAATGAGAATGTGGCACATACACAAAATGGAATAATATTCAGCTGTAAAGGAAACTGAAATCATGAAGTTTGAAGGTAAATAGATGGGCCTAGAAAAGATTATATTGGATCATGTAACTCAAACCAGAAAGACAAATTCCTCATGTTCTCTCTTATATGCAGTTCCTAGCTACAAATTTTCAGGTGTGGATATATAACATGAAGTAATCACTATAGAAACCAGAAAAATATAAAGGGACCATTGTGTGTGCATGGGTGGATGCTTGAGAGAGAAATAGCAGTATACAGGTGATATGAAAGGGGAAATGTGAAGACAGGGAAGGAGTTCCACATGGGGAGAGGGTTAAGAGGTCAATGAAGTTAGAGAAGGAGGGATGAGGGACAAATAACACCAAAGTTGTTTGATAAAGCCTCAAGGAATCATATTATTCTATATTTACCTAAAATTATACACAAGATTATATATATATATATATATTATAAGTGACATAGCTTTAAGACATATATATGGTGTATATATATATCTTTCATCAAGATACATATGGTAAATATATCTTTATATATATAAGATACAGGACATATGTCTTTATATTATATATATATTTATATATATATATATCTTAATTAAAGTTGTGTCACTTGGGATGACAATACTCCCATAAGAATCCCAGACTAGCAAAGAACCAAGTATCAGGCACAGGCACAAGAAACTTCCTTTTGAATGGTTGGCCAGGGTAGTCTAAATTACTCCTAAAACTACATAGGCTATTTTTGTTGTACGTAAAAGTGTCTCAGAGGTTGAAGGCTATAGACAAATTTCTAAATGGTCTTATTAAATAAAAACATGTAGCCAAATATAGGGGCGAAAGCCTTAGAGAGATCAGGGAAATAGGGAAAGCCACCAGCCAACCTTACCTCACCAACTCTGCAGCTTCCAAATTTGAGCTACTTCCTGTCTTACCCATGTCTTTATTCCCTTGATATTCTGCCCTCTCATTGACTATTTTAGCCCAGCTACCTCACTTCCTTGTCACTGTCTGTCTGTACAGACCTCCAGGTCTCTATGGTTGGTACTGGGATTAAAGGCATGTGTCACCAAGCTTGGCTCTGTTCCGTAATATGGCCTTGAACACACAGAGACCCTGCCTGATAAGTGATTGGATTAAGGGCATGTGCTGCCTCACTTCTTGTTTACTTAAAATGGCTGACCTTTTCCTCTGATCTCCAGGCAAGTTTTATTAAAGCACAAATAAAATATCACCACAGAAGGCAAGCCCCTGTTCCTGAAGATACCACCCACTTAAGACCCAGGACTTGTATTATCTGAGATGGGTCTAACCTGGAAGCATCCTTCCTGTGGTTTAGTTACCATAGTACTAGACAATACTAAGCAAACTGCCAAGATAGGGAAGCAATCAATAGTCTTAGCCATTTTTGATGCTTAGGAACCACAACAATGGCCAGAAAAACAAGATATCTGTAAAAGTGAAATAGTGGCACTCACTGTTGGTGGTAACCAATAGCTACCTAGGTGGATTTAAGACCCACTTGACAGGAGGGAAACTATGCTTTGTACTTAACCAACTATCCAGGGCTAATGAAGCCATGATTCTTAGAAGAGGATCTACTGTCACCACTTTGCTAGGCCAGCATAATTTCCTTATGGCATTCTAAATCTTCTCCTTATACTCACGGGTAAGTGTAGCCATTTCCCCTCATCAAAGAAGCCTCTTTCAAATAGGGACCATTACAGAAAACCACCACAACTGAACACAATGCAAAGATCTGTGGCTTGTGGGGATCCCACCTCCAATAGATATATTTGCAACAGCACAGTTCCTGCATCTACTGCTCAGGAACCATTGCACAAGAGCGGCAGAAAGGATACCAGAAAGTCTTCTGTGACACCGATTCTCTTAGAAATGGCTGTGTAAAGAAGACCAGAGAAAATGGCAGTATCAGTAAACATGCTAATGTGGAAGGGGAAAATCTCATGGAGTCCTACCACTACACAAAGAGGCACAGGTAATGAGCTCCTGATTGGTTATCCAATACAAAACAGTTATCCCCGAAACCATATGCACACAAACAACAAAAATGGACTCAGCAGGTTATATTTGCGCATGTGTGCACGCACATACAAACACATGCTCACACACATACCAACATAGATTGCAACAATAATAAAGAAAAAGAAGTTATCGGTTGGGGGGAATGAGGGGTTTGAGGGAAGGGGAAGCAATATAGTTATAAAGTATTTATAGTTAATTAAAAATATGAATATAAAAAATAAATCTATTGCCTGGGTTCCTCTGGTTGTCTTCAAGCCTGGTGGCCATCTGATATATCCACTGCTAGTACCCACTTTTTCCTCTTCCACTTCTCACTCATCCATTCCTCTTCTCATCTCTAGGGTCTCATCCTTATTCATTTACTCATGCTTGGGTTTATCAATGACACCCAAAGTATGGCTTGAAGTTTTGGTGTCCTTCTGGAAGTCAAGACCTTAAAATCCCTACCGTCATGGTACATTTTGAAACTAGGAATCTAAAGTAGCTGTCACAGCCACCGATTTAGCTAATTTTAATTAATAGAAGATACAAAGCACTTGTAGACATTGATGCTAAAAACCTTAGGACGAGGTTTACTTATAATTCGCACATTTACTTCTCTACCGCTGGAGAAGGCTGTTCAAGATAAACATGCAATTGAAATACCTTAGAGTGGGGAGTGGATAAACAAGTATTGCAATGATTGTCGTAATTGCCCTCCTGATGTGAATTGATATATGTTACTGTTAAATAAAGTAAATGATATGGTAAATGATGCTTTTTTTTTTGAAAAAGCTTTTAGTCATCTGAGTAGAATTAGTAAAGTATGTCAGAGGCCAGGAATACTCACTCTCAAATCTTCCTATCCCCTGTGTCTACAGGTATGTATTTGATAAGTCCTTGCTACAGGAATGAGTGACAGTACTGTTAAACAGCACAGAGCCCAGGGAAAACAGGCCTTTCAGAAGCACTGGCTAATTATTTTCTATGCACTAAAATGAGCTATAGTGCACTCAGTAAATACTTTTGATTCTCTCCTGCCTTTGTGGCCACTGTACACTTTCCTTAAAATAGAGAACAGCAGAAGCCATGACTCAGAATCTGTCACTGGGAAGGGAAATAAAGATACGACTTTTGTGACCCAATTTCCAGCAGAGTGACCAAAACTCTGGACAGGTCCAGATGTGTAACAGGACCAGTGTGTGGTCTGATTACCTTCCCATCTACCACAACAAAAACCTTCTGACTGACTGGACTGCAAATTGGGAAATCCCATCTGCAATGGTTGCTCTGCACTCCTGACATCTGCTTCCTGGGGATCTCCTTGTCTCTGGTGCCCTGTGGATCAATCCAGTCCATAAACATTCCAAAGGAAGACAGAAATGGAGAAAACAACCCCACCTGATGGCTATGCATTGAAAGAGAAAGAATGGAAGTTAATCCTGCGTTGTCCTTAACAACAGACCCCAGTCAAGAGTTCATTAGACATTAGTTTAAAGGCACTATAGACCCAAAAAAGAGAGGACTATGTGGTTTTATGACAAAATATTAAATACATACAAATTTTGCACATTATAGAGGTTTTTGGTAAGGTGGTTACTTGGAATGCACCCAGAGACTTTTTTTTTTTGAGACAGGGTTTCCTCTGCGTAGCTTTGCGCCTTTCCTGGAACTCACTCTGTAGCCCAGGCTGACCTCGAACTCACAGAGATCCACCTGCCTCTGCCTTCCGAGTGCTGGGATTAAAGGCGTGAGCCACCAACGCCCGGCAAGAGTGACTTCTTTTATTTTCTGACCTGGGCTCACAAATAAGGCAGTCAGGTGTTTCAAACCTTGAAAGACTTGGTATGTCTGAAGAAAGAAAAAGAAAAAAGCCAGCTGTGGTGGCGCACGCCTTTAATCCAAGCACTCAGGAGGCAGAGGCAGGCATATCTCTGTGAGTTTGAAGCCAGCCTGGTCTACAAAGTGAGTTCTAGGACAGCCAGAGCTGTTGCACAGAGAAACCCTGTCTCGAAAAACTAAACCAAACAAACAAAAGAGACTTGGTCTGTTAAGGCCTCTGCCTGTCCAGTATTTAAGCAAGTACGATTTTTTTTTTTTTTTTTTTTGCAAAATATGCTGTAAACAATGTTTCTGAGTCACGAGTTCCATCAGGAAGAGCAATGCTGTGAGCAGAACTTACTAAGGTTCAGGGAAAAGTGACAGGTGGTCTTTTGGGGGAATGTCCTTTGATTCTCTGGGGGTTCCCATGTGGAATACTCATGCTATCCCATTTACTCTGTCATCCAAGATTCCTGAATGTCTTTCCCTGTTTTATTCTGATTTCTGTATAACACGCACTTTCACTTTCGTACGCTGTGTTTTCCATCAGACTTGAGAAACAGCCCCAACTATCCAACAAGAGGCAGCAGCTCCCCTTTATTTGTCCCTTGATTCTTATTAGCTCATTGTGAAATGGAGGTAGACTCTCCCTACTTCTCAAAAAGTGGGGCTCTGAGGACAATATGCTGCCAGTAGTGTGACCCCAAACCTGCTGCCCAGGCCTGTTACCAGGCTGATCTGATGAAAGCTTTCCAGGAAGCTCTGGCTGCCTTCCCAGTCAATATCTTGACAAACCATTGAACCCATGTGGGCCAGGAGTGCACATCACTCACAGTGTCGCCTCGCCAGAGAGCCCCATTGGGGTGAAAGAGAGGGATTTTGAGACCTCCAGAATGAGGAAATGCAATCCCAGGATACAGTGCCTGGCCCTAGAATTATCCTTGTTCTACAAAAACCTCTATCTGAGTCTGTACTTGATGTTTTCTTAAAGGACACACAGAGAAATTTGGAAAAGTGGCTTTGAATTTCCCTCTGATAAGTCTGCAGAGCCTCTCAGAAGGTGTGAGCCCCAGCCAGAGTTTCAGGAAATAAAGTCGACTCCCCAAATGGGACTGCAGCAGGAGCAACAAGAGGAAACATAGAAGCAAAAGCTAGCTATTATCATATGATCAAATGTCAATCTAGCAAAAAGTCATGCTGAGATGACTTCATTATATGTATATTAAAGCTAGCCTTCTTAGCTGCTTTGTTCTTTTTCTAGTGAAGACGAGAATCCTGAGACCAGTCCTTTTTTTTTTTTTAACATGATTCAAATAAAACAAGGAATAATAAATTATGGCTTAAAATATGAAGTATTCAAAGCTATTGTTATATATTGAGAAAGAAACCTACTTGAATACATTATATAGGAGCAGTTTTCTTACTCTGTTCCAGGTGCTAGGCTAAGATAATTGTATCAATTAGTTCAAGTAATCCTTACATTAGACCTCAGGGCTGATATTATCTCATTTTCCAGATGAGAGAACTACAGGGGTGTTTTATAACTTGTACAAGGACATGTCACTAAACCTCACAAGATCAGAACTAGAATTTAAGCAGCCCGATTCTAGAAGTCAGTCTAACAACTGTGTGTATTGCCTCTAAAAATAAGGAATGTGGGCTGAGGGAGAATACCTAGTCAGTAAAGTACTTGCCCTGTAAGCATGAGGACCCAAGTTCAATCCCTAGACCCTATATTAGGAAGAAGAAAAAAGCTTGGTGAGGCATACTTACAGTCCCAGCCTGAGGGAAGGGTGGAAGATCCATTTATCAATGGATCTCCAGGGCTACCTTAATTTGTGCATCCAGGCCAGTGACAGACCCTGTCTTGGCACAGCCATACCTGAATGGAATGGCAGAAGTCATAAAGCCAGCACAACTGTTGACAAAGATCCAGTGGAGCTGAGCTGCATGATGGCTGCCACACCACCTTTGGTTTTCATCTCCACCTGTTGCATACTTGGGGCATTTTTAATATTTGCACAATTTGGGGATATTAGATTGATGGAAAATTTGAATCATTTATGATGATTCAATGATGATGAATCATTTATGCCTTCTCCCAGGAATGCTGTTTCTAAGATTCCCCCAGTAGAGTCCTGAACTATGCCACCGCCACGCTTTTAGGGAGATATTCTTATCTACTTGAAGGTCTTCCTTTTGCCTTGGAGGTTGTGGCACATAAAGAAGCCAGAGGTCTCTTCATGAGGCTCTGAGACATTCTTGAAACATCTGTCCCTGTACTTACACTGGAACAGGATATTCAAAACAAAGTAAATTCAAAAAGGTCAGGAAGATCCAGTGGGCTAGAGGAGTTGACCACAGTTCAAATTTCAAGCCTCTTCCCTGTATACTCAGACAATTATGTGGCGTACAACTCTGCCCTACATAGAGACATACTGATGACCAAAGTATGGAGTGAAAAGATGATAAAAGTATGAGGTGTTAGGACCTCCCTCTTTTAGAAAAGTTAGCTCTTTCAGAGCCACTATAATGTCATATGACCAAGGAACAACAGAATCCCAGGATTAGACATATAGACAAATTCTATAAAGATATGTGTGAACTTTATATTATGCCAGAATTTGAATAATAACTGCAGCAGCTTTGATCTGAGGATTTTTCCTGGGCACTCTGACCACTAAGAGTTAATAATACACTGCTTGGGACATGGCAAAATGCCCAGGGTAGCTTGAAGATTTTGTTTTGGTCTAGTGTCCTTGAAGCAACCAAAGCTACCAACCTGAGAACAGGCTGTCATATGCCTCTAGATTCTCAAAAATTGGGTTATGGGGTTAATGAGTAAGAATGATAACTCTGTTTATTAATGATGGCAAAACTTGAGGGAAAATAATTGGAAATGATAATTCTGTTCTGTCATAGTTTATTAATGATAACTAAAAGATAAACAAAAAGAAGTGAAACACATGTCCAAAAACAAAAATGATATGATCTATGTTTTGGAACATCATGAATGTATCCCTGCTCACTAAATTCTGTATAAATAAAGAAGCATTGTGGCTGCTAGTCCATCAGGCTGCAAGATTCTCCCAACCGTCATGGCCTGGCTCACTTCTTTCCCCCTCCGACTCCTTACATCCTCTGCTGTTACCTGTCCTACTGGGTATGACTTTTGTATGCTTCTTCTCTGTCCATCTCTCCTAAAATGAAACTAAGAAGTATCCCATGTCTGATTCCTCCATCACAAACTAAGAAGGTGTCTGATTCCTCAGTCACCACTCTTGCATCCATCCATCTTCAGACTCTGCCCTCATCCATAGCTGGACTCTGGCACTGTCTCAAAAAAAATAAGGTGGACAGTCAGAGGAGGAACAGTGTCTAAAGTTAACCTCTGGTCTTTATATACCAGGGTATGTATGCACAAGTACACACACACACAGACCCGAGCATTTATGTGGCTTCTAGGTTTCTCTAACAATTATGGTCTCCATAGTAAGGCAGTAGTTCCACTCACTCAGCCAAATGAGACTTTGTTACTGCTCAGAATCTCTCCAGTCCATACCAACCAGTGGATGCTGTTGTCCCTTGTGCAAGTCTTGTTCCCTCCTCACTACCAGCCTTGATTAGGGTAGAGAGCCAAACCTCACCAATGGCTCCTCAAGCAAGACAGTAGAGATCCCATTAGAACACTTCCACAGTGAGAAGTGCCAGCCTTACAGAGAGGTATACATCCCAGAAGCCTCTGAACTCCAGGGATTACTCTATAAATCATGCTATCAGACTCGCTCAGAAGTAAAGCATTAGAGTATTTACATTGATTTATTTCATCTCAACCCTGAGTCCTCAAAGACTGTGCCATCTCGGCATCTACACCAGAGCCGTTTGCTGCCAGTTTGGAAATAACTGTACCTTCCCTTTGTGAAGGGCCTTAGGGGTGACAAGGTGTTTCTTACCAAGTTCCATCTTCATTTTCATAAAAACCTGTGAGCTTATCTCTACTGGCCTAGTTACAGATAAACAATTCACACAGAATAAATGCCCCTAGCTTAAGATCACAGAGAAATGCCAACCTTTACAGGCAAAATTTAAATTTTTGTCTCAAAACATTGCAATTCTGAAATTACTTAAGGTAGACTTCCACCTCCATCTTCTCTCCTTTACAGGGGAAGTGTTCATAATGCTGTGTATCTTACCCTTTCCCAGGGCCCCAACCCATCTTTTAAGCGAGTAGTGATTACCTCATCAACCTTGATGATTCAATTCTTTTTTTATTAAGAAAAAATTTTCATTCATTTTACACACCAATCAAAGATCCCCCTCTTCCCTCCTCCCGCTCCACGCCAGCTTCCCCCCAACCCACCCTCCACTCCCCTGCAACAAGAAGGCAAGGCCTCCCATGGAGAGGCTCATCCAGTAGAGGCTAGTCCAAGCCCTTCCTCCTGCCTCAAGGATGCACAGGGTGTCCCATCATGGGTAGTGGGCTCCAAAAAGTCCCCATCATGCACCAGGATGGATTCTGATTCTACCACCAGGGAGGCCCCCCCAAGCAGATCAAGCCACACAAGGTCTCGCCATGCAGAGGGCATAGTCCAGTCCCATATAGGCTCCATAGCCACTGATCCAAGTTTCATGAGTTCCCACAAGTTTGGTTTGGTCGTCTCTGCAGGTTTCCCCATCATATTCTTGATGCACTTGCTCATAGAATCCCTCCTCTCTCTCTCTCTCTCTCTCTCTCTCTCTCTCTCTCTC
>CABHPR010147646.1:59494-75968 GCA_902168415.1 Peromyscus melanophrys
TGTGTGTGTGTGTGTGTGTGTGTGTGTGTGTGTGTGTGTGTGTGTGTTCTTTCAGAGGATTCTGAGAAATGAGTGAAAGAAAAGCATCCCCTGACCTTCTACCATGTACCACTGAATTACACATGGCTGTGAAAATACAGTGTTTGGTAGACTTTGATCACCATGTGCTCGGTGCTGGACCTACCTTTCCCAATCTGACCTTTCCTAAATTCTGCTGGCATTTCTGTTGGGATTTAAAATGAAAGGGCAAAGCCTATGCATGAATAGAGAAGCAACACAGAATTCTGCACCATCTACTAGTGCAAGAAACCCAGGCAAGCAAAAGGCACTTGTTCCCAGGAAATTTGCTGCCACACCCCTAGTATGAAGCCCTGGAGACCACACTAGCTAGCATTTAATAAAGAGTCTACTTCTGGGTAGCTCATGTGCTTAGACATGGATACAAGATACTAGTTACTGAGTTGTTTTCTTGGTAAGAGACTGAGAATGATCTAAATAGTTATTAACTGGTGACTAGTTTGAAAAGTTATAAAATATCCAAGCAATTAGAATACAAAGAAGCTTTCAAATAGAAGAGCTACGCATGTGGGAACTGACAATTTATAAGAAGTGCTTTTTGTTTGTTTGTAGACAGAGTTGCATTATATAGCCCTGTAACTCATTATGACTAGTCTCGAACTTATGGGAATCCTCCTTTTGACTGTTGGAATTACAGGCATGTACCACCAACTGCACTGGCTTTCTATTTGATGAAAATTAAAAAAAAAAAATCAACAGCATGTAGAGAAATGGTCGTGTGTGTGTGTGTGTGTGTGTGTGTGTGTGTGTGTGTGTGTGTGTGTGTGGTGCATGTGTGCAAGTCTACTTTCTGCTCAAGATTGTACCCAGATTATTTCTAGAGAGCCACAGGAAAACTCTGAAGGGAACTGGAGACCAACTCAAGGATGGAAAAGACGATTTTCATTGTATGACTTTTATGCTGTGAATCTTACTGTACACAGATATGACCTTTAAAAATAAAATAAAAACCATAGATTCTTAAAAAAGGAGAGCCTATAAAAAATCTAGGGAAATAAGATTAAAAATATATTAAATAGAATATCTATTATGCTGCAGTTTAATATATGTCCTTCCCTGTCAAAAATACTGACCTTACGTTACGCAAACATGAGTCTTACTGTTTTAACCCTAAAAGTAATCTATAATACGCTCAGAAACTTCAGTCATTTAAACTTAGAGTCAGCTCCAAAAACTAACTAGGCCAGTTGTTCAACCTAGACTGAGACAACGTAACATTTCTTTAGAAAAGACCTTGTCACCTTCCTTCTCATCTATTTTGTTTCAATTCATTTTTTGAAAATAATTTTATTGTAATAAATTTTAAGTTATTTAAAAATTAAATATACTTCCATATTCTACCATGTAAAACATGTTCATATTTCTAGTTAAATATCAAATATTTCCATTTTAAAGTTCCTGAAGCAACCACGGTTGTAACATTGTTGCCTGTCTTTCCATTTGTTCTTGCTATTTCTTCTGTACATATATGAATCCACAAGTGTTTTGGTGCTATTATTTTATAGCTGTATCTTTGAATGAGTGGAATCAGATGGTGTATATCATCCTGTAGCTTGCTTTATTTCAATCAACACTATGATTTTTAATCCTTCCACTTAGAAACATCCATACTTCTTGAAAACTGCTACTCCTGAGCTGGCAACATGGCTCAGTGGATAGAAACTCCCACTGCCAAACAATCTGAGTCTGGGCCCAGAAAGCCCTATGAGGGAAAGAGAGAACAGACTCCTGAAAGCTGTCTTCTGATCTCTGCACAAACCCAGAGGAAGCATGCCGTACCCACAGGCACACAAAATAAGCAATAAAAATGTAATTTTGTAATTTAAAATGTTCAAAGATGCGGTTGGCTGGAGTCATCACTCAGCAGATAAGAACACTTGTTACTCTTCCAGATACATTCCTAGAACCCATCTCAGGCCAACCACAACTTCCTGTAAGACCAGGTCCAGTAAGTCTGACACATCTCCAGCATTCACAGGCACTCACACTCGTGAATATACACATAAATATAAATTAAAAAAATCTTTCTTTTTAAAATCACCAGGGCTCTCTTCTGGGATTAATTTTAGCCATTCAAATTGAAAAACGACACCCTGCATTTCCAGAGCTATAGAGTCCTGATGCTTCCAAATAGCAGTACTCAAGCCCTTTGTTTTAATTATGTTACTTCCAATAATAACGGGAAAACAGGAAATACTGAAAATGAGAAACATGAAAAATTATAGAATTTAAAAATCACTAACAAGTTCAGAGAAAGTGCTTCCATGCTAGAACTCTTAATATTTTGGCTTGATAGAGCTGGTTGTCATCCTGTTTGACTGTGTTTTTGAAAGCAGAACCCAAAAACAAACAAACAAACCATTTCATTTATTAAGAGCAAACTTATGCTCTAAATAAAAAAAAATATGCCTTGACTTAAGCGTCAGGTCTGTCCCCTAGTTAGTTCTTTGAATATGGGCAGGTTTCTTGACTTCTCCATGTTTTATTTTCTTATCTGCTAAAGCAGTGTAACTCAGGTTGTTGTTTGAGTGTTAAGAGCTGGTCTGTAATGTGCCTAGTAAATGTTAGTAGCCATTACTATTGTTATTCAAGTCCTGCATACACACAGTGCCCACTTGGAATCACAGTCGATGAAGAGAAATGAGTCTTATACTTCTTCCTGAAGAACTTGTCATTTAGATTCAGTCAATACTCTGGGTTATCTAGTGATATTCAGTTTTAAGGGCAAGCTGAGATAAAAATCCATACATGAATATAGGTTCAAAAGTTGACATCTCTCTTACGTGCAGCCCCATAAATTTTCAGGATTAGAACACGGTCATCATTACCTTCAAGAAGTTGAGTGCATTCCATTGGAATGCCAACTAGAGAATCAATATTTTAGTAATAGTGAAACCCGCAGAGGGGGCTCCTAAGGGCTTCCCTGAGAGATAGGTCAAGCCATCACCTGCACCACTTAGAAATTGTTTATGAAGATATCTATCAGCCAACAAAGATGTTTATTAGAGGTGCTTATTTTATCAACTAGATGATACCTGTTTGCAATCATACTGATACTCCCAGAAGTAAGATATTAAAATAAGAACTAGAACAATTGACACCCTATGGAGAACTTCTGACCAGATTTTGATTTTAGAGGAAGAGAGTTCTTTCAATAAAATTATCTGATTGTTGTTTCTTCAGACAGATTTTTCACTATGCAGTCCAAGTTGGCCTTGAACTTCTCATCTTCTTGCTTCAGTCTCCAGAGTGCTGGGGATAAAGGCACGAGACACCATTTCTGGCCTATGATGACATGGTGAAGAGTAGCTTCTACACATTTTTAGAAGTTTGGGTTTCTTTCAGAGTTCTCAAATGGAGAGGCCCCTTTGCTCCCTCAAGAACACCCCTGTGAATCACACTCATGTAATGCTAAAAGCCATAACCCAAGTCAGTGTGCAGGAGAAAATGATGGATGTGAATTTGAAGACAAAAAATAAAAATAAAAAAAAACACTCCAAAAAAGGAAAAAAAACACTGCTTCAGCATATGAGTTAGGATTCAGTGAGTCATGTAAAGAAATTTTGTACCTGTCCAGACCACGCACACGCACACTGAGTTAGAAGTTTTCCTCACTTGGGTGCACCACATAGTCTGGAGCTTGCACGTTATGGCAAGAGAGCTGTCGAAGTATGCTTCAGTGTCTTCAGAGACCCAGTCAATACTTACCTGATGCTTGTGTGCGTCCAGGAAGCCATATAATCAATTTGCTTTAAAAATTTTGATGCAGCCCCTGATAAGCTATGCGTGCTCCACTGGAGGCCCTAGTCTCATGCACATACTAGCAGCGCTAAGTGGTGTCAGTGGGCTATAAAACGTGTACTTGAAGTCAGGAGGGAAAGTGATGGCGGGAATATGGGAGGAGTTAGGGGTCAAGGAATGGCAGGTGGATTTCATCAAAACTCATAATATGCATGTATATAATTCTCAAACAATAACTTTTAAAAAAATCTGAAGACCAAAGCTGTAGCTAATATCCTTCTTGATCAGTTTCTAGCCATAGAAAACAGGATCTAGAAAATTTAACATCTGTAGTACACTCAACTTTCCTTGGGCCATACATGATTTCATTCAAGCACATTAATAAGTACAGTTAATTCTTTAATAAGAAGCAGCATGGGGTTCTCTGATTGTGATGAGCTGATGCTGGAATCCTGTTGAGCCAGCTGGTCGGTTGGGACTTGAATTCTACCTGGAGAGGTTGTTAAGCACATGTGTGCCCCTGCCTACTGGTTAGAGTACTCTTGAGGCATAATGTTGGCATGTGATCCAGTTGCTTCCTGGATTCACAACTGCAGATCTGTCAGATCAGTGAGCTTTCTAACTACTGTAGCTAATCCCTGTCACCACAAAACCTATCCTTCCTAGCACAGGTGCCAATGCGGAACTTAAACAATCTGAGAAATTCAATTTCTTGTGATTAACTGAGAAGACACGCGATATAAGTATTACAGGAAATTTTAATACTAGATCCTTTCAAGACTTTTTGAAATTTGTTATGGTCTGGAATCAACATTTTAGTCTCAGCCAGTCTCAATGTTTTCTAGGAATCAAAACCCCTAGCTAGGAGATCAAGTTTCTTCTAGAAGAAAACTCTTCTCTCTGCTACTAAAATTTCCCAAGTTAGTATGACTTAATTTTGAAAACAAAACAAAAGTTGTATCTCATAAGAAGGATTTTGAGTACAGTTTGAGGGAAGTGCATGCTTATTCTAAAATTCATAGCAAAAACAAAACCCGCAGAAGGACGTCGGTGAATTTGAGCCATAAGACCAAAAAAGCTGATCATACATTCGCTAAATATTAATTCTCTACTGAGCCATGAAATGGATTAAAGTTCTAAAAATAAATATTAATAGAGGAGTTTTTGCCAATCTTATCCAAGAGAATACATTTTAATAGTAAATATATCAAGTGAGAATGTCTTTTGCCTGGATTGAAAATAAGCTAAAACTTCTTTTTAAAATGAACATTTTTTTACTAGTTTGAATTAATATAACCCCTGAACATTGGTTAGCCTTTAAGCATTGATTATTTGTGAATGAGAGCATGTTCTTAACCTTCTGGTCTTTTGAGAAAGCTTTGCGTACATCCCTGTCAAATGCCTGAGTGTTGACTGAGTTTTGATGAACATCTTGGTAGCTTTAATAACGAATTTTGCCTTCTACATTTTCTGTGACACTTCATGGCTTCATTTTAAATAAACTCTTATAAAGAACAATAGAAAAGGTGCTGCAGACTCCACAACTTTAACAGATTTATCATTCTCCTTCCTGATTTACAAAAAATTAACTCATATTTCTAGAGGTAATTACAAAATTTATATATTCATAGAAACCCAGCACAAAAGTAGATAGCATCACATTTTGATATTTATGAAATGCCAGTTTTCCATAAATATAGAAAACCAGTAATTATCACTGGAACTGTTTATTAACATTTGGAAGAAAATAAATAACCAATGGGGCTCACTATTCATTAAAATTCTTCAGTACGTAACAATTGTCCCCATCTTAAAATAATCCTATGCGGTGCCCATGTTTTGTCTTCAGTATCTCTTACACTAGTCAGATTACATTTAAAATAATAGTTACAAAATATTCTCATTAGCCTTTTGTTATACTGTCTTAGATATCTAACAATTTTGACTCTTTTCTATTTGCAAGTGGGAAGGGGAAGGTAGGGATGAGTCCAAGCACAGTATTTTCTATCAAGTCAAGATTGAATACTAAGGTAGACTTAGCACAATCCCTTCTTTGTATAGCTGATCTATGTAGGTACGAACCCAGGTAGCCCTGCTGTTCAGCGTCAAGTGGGAAGAAGGTGGAAGTACACGATGGTGCATAGATCTGCAGAACTCCGTGAGCATTCCTGGGTGGGTGCTGGGGTAGCTGGGTGCCTAACATGGGTGTGGTGGTATTTTATTTGTGTGTTAATAAAGTTTGCCTGGAGATCAGAGGAAATAGCAAGCCAGTAAACACAAAAGTCAAGCTGTGGTAGCACATGCCCTTAATCCAATCACATGGCAGACAGAGTCTCTGTGTGTTCAAGGACACTCTAGGGAATAGCCAAGCGTTGTGACACATACCTTTAATCCCAGTACCAACCATAGAGACCTGGAGGTCTGTACAGAGAGGCAGTGACAAGGAAGTGAGGTAGCTGAGCTAAGAGCCAATGAGAGGGCAGAACAGCAAGGCAATAAAGGCACGGATAGACAGGAAGTAACTAACTCTTTTGGTAGCTGTAGAGCTGGAGAGGTAAGGTTGGTGGCTATCACTATTTCCCTGATCTCTAAGGCTTTCACCCCTATATTTGGCTGCACGTTTTTTATTTAATAAGACCGTTTAGAAATTCGTCTACACATGGGCACATTGACTTATGTATAATTTGAAGAAATTAACAGTACATTTGTTAACATCACAAACTACTAAATTGTCTAAAAGATAATGCATTTTCCAAACTCACCCTTTGGACTTTTGGTTTGTTATCACTATTGCTGTTTTGCCCTCTCTCAGCATTAAGAGGATTTAGACCTCCATATCTCTTGCCATGACTTCCATCACCTGTGGCTGAGAACTACATTAACAGGCCAGTTTCCAGCCAATATGATTTTAAGTGCAGGCTTAGAATGTCTGATGAAAGAAACAAATGAATAAACAAAACAGATGAAAGTAGGTTGTTTGCCTGGAAAATCGTAGCTGTCAGTCATCTTACCCAGTGTTGAAGAATTACAGTACAAAAGTAATGTTGAAAGGCATACCATTCAGGTCATGGGCTGTGACTGGATAGGCACAAGGTACCAAGCCTTCTTAAGTGTTTCCACAACACTAGGGGCTCTCTTCTTACTTATTGGTGGTCTATGTATTACTCATGTGGTGTGCTAGTTTGCTTTCTGTTGCTATGATAAACTCTATGGCCACAAGCAACTTGGAGAGGAAAAGTTTTATTTGGCTTACACTTCACAAACCATCCTGCAGGGAAGCTGAGCTAGAAACGCAAAGCAGGAGCCTGAAGTAGAAAGCACAGAAAGAAGGGTGCTTACAGGCTTGCTTTCAAGATCACGTTCAGCTACCTTTCTATATAGTCCAGGCTGATTTGCTCAGGAATGACACCACCCACAGTGGGCTGGGCCCTCCTACATCAGTTAGCAATCTAGAAAATGCCCCTAAAGAATGACCACATGACAATCTGGTGGAGGAAGTTTCTCAGTTGAGTTTCCCTCTTCTCAGGTGTGTCAAGTTAACAACCAAGATTAGCTGTCACATGTGACAATCATTCAGTCCACTTAGCTACAAGGACACATTTGAGCTTTATCAAATCAGAGTTGGAAGAAACTGTAAAGGTCTATTAACTCTGGCCTAATTAACCTCTTTTCCTTGTTCCTGGAAAATGGCCACCAGGCTTATCTTCTTCTTAAGTGCATTGGTTTACTTTCATTGATAAATATATGGATAATTTTTTATATCTATCATATTGTCCCAAAGAAGAAGAAAATGTCCCCTTAAGTTCACCATCAGTGTGAGCACCAGCTATTTATAGATGCACAAAATCACACAAGATTTGTTCTGTCCCTAATTTGTTTAATCTACTCTGTCATGAACCTCTTTCTCCGTCAATAAATATTTTATGTAGCCTGCAGACTATATGGATCGGCCATAATTTATCTAACCAATCCTGTGTTGCTGAGGAACTATGTTGTGTAATGCTTTCTGATATTTTAAACACTAGGATTTTGATTATCTGTCTTTGTAAATATTTCTGATTACTTCTTTGAAAAGCTTTCTAGAAGCAGAGAGTCTTCTTCAAATGTCTATAGTGACTGAAAATTTTGTGTATCCAGAGGCAAAACTTTCCATCATTGGACAGATGTCAAGTCAAGTAAAATCTGTTCCTGGGTCTCAAGAATAAAAGAGTCCTCTTTTTTCTACATATTGTGTGTGTGTGTGTGTGTGTGTACATGTGTTGTGTGCGTGCATGCATGTGCACATATGTGAGTGTACACACACAAGTACGTGTGCACACCCTGGCATGCATGTGGAGGTCAGAGAACAATTTTGTGAAGTCTGTTCTCACCCTCCTCTTTGTGGGTCCTGTGGATCAAACTCAGCCTTGGCAGCAAGTACTTTTATCCTCTGAGTCATTTTGCTCACTTTAATTCCAATTTTAGTCTATGATATTTTTGCTTTAATTCTGAGCACATTTATATCCTCTTGTTTTCCAGACATAAATATCTCGATGAAATAAGCATTTGTGGAAAGACCAAAAGTTGATAGAGGCTATTTGTGTTTCTATGAGAGGGCTTCTTTCCCAATTTATTGGCATATAATTGACAAATTAAAATTACATATGCTTAAGCCATATAATGTGATGTTTTGCTCTGAAGAGACTGTGAAATAATTAGATCAAATTAATTAATATATCGATTACCTCACAGTTAACTTTTCATGATGAGGACAATTATTATTTACACTGTTGGCAAATTTCAAGTATACAGTAACATGGAGTGATGTCAGCATAGTCATCATACCGTCTGTTAGAATTCTAGATGTGCATTCATCTTGTGTTACTGTTAACCCTTCATCTATGTTCACTTTACTATCTGCTTCTACAAATTCAAATCATGTAGATGCTACATGTGAAAGATGCTTGGCTTATTTCATTTAACATACTGTCTTCCAGAGTAACATGTCTTGTCACAAATAACAGGATCTTCTTTTTAAAAGCTAAACAATATTCTATTGTATACAAAAATATATCACATTTTCTTTGTTTATTCTGTTGTTGTTGGACACTTGGCTAATTTCGTATCTTGACTCTTGTGAATAGAGCTACAATGAGCACATAAGTGTACATGTTTCTACATTTTAATCTGGGGGAGGGCAGGAAATAGAATCACTGAACCCTGTGGTAGCTCTATTTTCAGTTTTTAAAGGAATCTCCATGTTTTCCTTAATGGCTATATCAAACTATGTTTCCACCAAAGTTACATAAAGGTTTCATTTGCCCTATATCCTTGTTAACACTTGGTATCTTTTGTCATTTTATTAACAATTTTAGACTATAGCTTTTAAAATACTTGATGATAGCTACAAATTACTATTACTCAGAAATTATACTTTCTACTTTCCATTGACCCTTCTCTGTATATTCCCTGGAAATTTCACCTGTCCTTAGACAGTTTGAAATATAACAGCATTATGTGGGTGTTGCATATGTTCCAAAGCAATCTAAGTTCAACTGATGTCTAAAATGACCCCAACACCATGTGATTTAACTTTCTCTACTGTCCGTTCTCTCTTCTTCTGAAGCAACAGAAGATTGCAATATGATCATATTGGATATCGAGGTAGATGGTAATTTTTCCCAAATTTCTGTGCAGCTACTCTAAGTTTGTAGCTGCATTCTGGCCAACAGGATGTTATTGGAAGTGTTCTGTGGAACTTCTGTGCAATGAAAGCTGACTGAGCTGCCACAAGCATCCCATTTGCTCTTTCCCTTTCTTATTTCTTATACATAATGGCTGGTGCCTCAGCAACTCTCTTGGGGTATGAGATAACCCTGAAGTTGGAAGGCACACCTTAAGACAGAAAAACAAAAAGCTGAGATGTCTAATGTCTAATAATCACAAGCCTTTCATACTCAGCCACATTACCAACTTTTTAAGACTTCCTTTAGATGCGAGAGAGATAAACTTATGTATAATTCTTATTCCTGGCTTTTAAAAACAGTTTTATTCTTTTGCCAGTTACTAATTGCTTGATGTCATTACTAACAAGATATGAGAGGTATATTTCCATTGCTAGTCAATAATAACTATTATTCATATCTTACCATGATCTTGCCTTAGTATGTGACAAATCCAGAGCAGACAAAAAGAATGTCTATCAAAGAAAATAACATATAACATACATTTAATGAGAATGTATAATCCTCTTGGAGAGAATCTCTCAACTTGTGTAATTTGTATTTTCCCGGTATATATAAACTATTCATAAGATGTGTGGTATATGGATAATTTACATGGAAGTTGGCAATTGTTGAGAAACTTGAATACCTTGCAATATTTTCAGTGTCAGAAACAAGATGGTTCATTTATAGCAAAGGTTGACGTGAGTGTGGTGGGCCAAGCTGGAAGACGAAAGGAGCCAATGTTTGGAAACCCTGATGCTCCTTTTCTTAGAAAGTAATACATAAAGAAACAGTTTGGAAGGATAAAAGGAAATGAAGAGTTAAAGAAAAGTTTGCTCATTGTGCTTATTCTCATTCTGCGTAGCCACAAAGCTCAGTGCCCCCCGTCTTGCTCTCTCTTCTTTACATCTCTTTCTTGGCCACCCAGATGCACAGGCCATGGAAACTTCTCAGGAGCAGTCATGGGTAGGTCTGTTTATAAGTTAGAGGAAGACTAGGTAGGAGAGAAGAGACTTAACAACCTTCTCATGGTCAGAGAGAACTCATGGAGTATGTTGTTGGTAGCAATTGTCATTAAAATATATCCCTTGGTTTCATTTCCATTTTAAATTCTTTTTCCTATTATGCAGAAAGATGAATGATATTAACATAAATACTCAATTTAAATGTAAGATAACAATGATGAGTACAATTCAAACAGCAATGTCATGAATCTATTTTAAATTAACTGCAATACTAGGTTTAAATTTCATTCAATGTATACTGTAGCAGGGATATAAATTCTTTCAGAAGATACTAATAGAGATTTCAAATTTAAGGTTATTGCTAATCATTGCTAGCAAGCATCCAAGAGAGCAATTATGAATGAATTTGAATGGTATTAAGGATAGTTCTTTCTGATAGAAAACTTATGGGAAAAGAAATGTTTATCTTTTTCTCAAGAATCAAGAAATGGTCAAGCCCAGTAGCCTCAGGAGGTGATGTTGGAATGAAGTTCCATCTTTGGCACAGTGATTATTTCTGTTGCATAGAAAAGGTAAAAGGATAGGGGCTGGAAAGGTGGCTCAGCAGCTACGAACTCTTAATATTCTTGCAGTAGATCTAAGTTTGGCTCCCAGCACCCATGTGCAACACTTCTGTCTCCATGGATAGCTTCAGTCATGTTTACAGACATGCATGCCCTCCCCACAGCTAGCAATGATGTTAATAAATAATAAAGCAAAGGGATGTTGATATGGGGGGACAAAATCAAAGAGAACTCTTCCACTGGAATGATGTTAAGGTTTTGCCAGAAACTGTCTGTATTAGAGGACTCAGTTGCCACACACAAAATTAACCATGACACCATGGCAAACATACACAACCCAAGAAGATTTAGCATGCTCCAAGAAAAGTTTAAACCATGAACTAAAGAAGGTATTGGATGGCACCTGCCATCTACTGCATAGTATTCTGAATATTTAAAAAGTTTGTTGGTGGATTATTTACTTTGTGATTAAATGTGCTATAGGTTTGCTCACATTAAATACAAAATAGGATAGTATTTGTTTTGAGATATTGAAAATTGGTAAGATGCAAAAGGAACCCAAAGATCTTTGTTCTCAATCTGACAACAAAAGCTGGGAAAACATTTTTTTTTAAATTACTTATCAGTCGATCAGTTGAGCTCATGAAGAACAGAGGCTAAATGGAAGAACTAACTGAACTCCTGAGAAACAAATACTCCACAGGTGAGAAAAGAATCCTAGAAATTTCCATCTCTATGAGCAAACAGCTTACCTTCCGCACATAATGAGAAATGGCCACCGTAGAGTTTCTGCAGGGACAAGGACAGTTTGGGCTGGCAGAATGAACTGGAACAGAGAAAACATCCAAATACAGTCAAAAAATCCTTCTCTTCACACCTCCAACTGTACTTCAAATTTTGCAAAGAAAATCAATAAAGAACAGACTGAAAACCAGAGAATCCTACATTTAGAACCCTGAACCCTGCCAAAGATGAACCCAAACTTCTACCTGCCCAAATATTCACATTAACAAAGCCAGAGATAGCACAGAGCTTCGGGGCTGGACTCCTCATGGAGGCTCTCAAGCTGGAATCCAGCCCGGGTCTGCTCTATGAGAAAATTGAAGGCTCATAGTTTCAGGAAAGTGGATGTTCTGGGAAGTAAGTAAAATGCAACAAAGCATTCCCCGCTTCTCCTCTGTTTATTGTACACAAAGTACAGTAGGATGAGGCCAGAGATCAAGCAGGAAAATGCACACCATAATAACTAAATGACATTTAACAAAAATCTGGATGCTTAGAAGACTTTATGACATTTGTGAATATACTTACAGTAAAATGGATATAATGATAAATATAAGGGATATTTTGGAAAACAACGAAACTATTTTTTAAAAGATTGAAGCAAAACTCTAGCACACTCTATCATAACATCTGAAATTAAAAATGCACTAAGGATGAATAGGCTTAACAGAAAGTTAGTCATCTGACAAAAGCATGTTGTTCATGAAGATAGCAAAGTAAGTCAGAAAAACAATGGTTTCCATAACAATAAACAGGGCACAAATCACTTGCATGGTATCATCCTGGTACCAGCACAGAGAGGCAACCACACACATCATTCAAAATCACACAAGTCATCTGCCTTCTACAGGTTTTCTTTTTCTTTTCTTTCTTTCTTCTTCCTCAATTGCCATAAACTATGATCATTTTAAAGGGAAAAAGGGAAATTGTAACATGAAATTGACATTTTCAGATAAATGGAAGTGGAAAGAACTCAACATATCTACACTGTCAGAAAGGAAGTGCAGTGTCCATTAGGAACATGAGTGTACTTGGGGAAGAGGGTCAGAAGCAGAAAACATTTGAATAAGTATAAGGTAGGAGTCTTTACTTTCATTATTTTCTTTAAAAATAAATTTAATATCACATGCAAATATCTGAATGTGGGGTAAGAATTTCCCAGGGTGGGGACAAGAAAAAGGAAACAAAGAAAAGACAATGTTGTTTACTCAATATTCATACACAGCTCTGTCTTATTCCTAGAGCGTTCATGTGACAGTCCTGTAGCCTTAAAGTAAGCAATCAAAATGTATGCTACCATGTAGGGAAAACGAGGCAAAGCCTCACTACATTCAGCCTTTGGATGTGAACCCACTGAGCCAGTGCCAGCATGCAAACCTCAGTGTCTCATTTTACTGTCCCAGCATCCACCACCAACTTACATTTTTGTGGTTTATAGCATATGCATTAATAAACATCAACTGTGTAACAGCAACATTATGATAGTTAATTTCATATGTCAATGTCTGCAGGTTTAAAGATGTCCAGATAACTGGCAAAGTGTTATTTCTGGGTATGGCTGTGAGATATTTCTAGAAGAGATTAACATTTGAATGTCTAAGTAAGGATGATGCCTTTGCCGATAAAAACAGGCACTATCCAACCCATTCAGAGCCCAAATAGAGCAAAAGGGAAGAAGAAAAATGAGTGCATTGTCTTCCCTGCTTGACCTAGGACGTCGATCTCCTCTTTCCCTTGAACAAGAGGACACAGTCTTCCTGATTGTGCCTTCAGATTAGAACTCACACCATTAGAGCTCATTCTGCCCATTCTGAAGCCTTTGAACTCAAACTAGATTGGACACTTAGCCTTCCTGAATCCCCAGAACACAGATGGAAGTTTGGAACATCTCTGCCTCCATAACTGCATGAGACAATTCTCATTACACACACACACACACACACACACACACACACACACTCACATACATACTCACACACAGGGTGGGGGAGATCTAGCCATAGCTGTATCTGATGTACTCTGTTGCTTCTGTATCTCTGCAGAACCACTAGTAGTGAAATAACAAAGGTAGAGATTACTTCTTTTGTTACTGTGTGTCCAATGCACTCTGTGGCAGTATCTAAGACAGTGCCTGAAACTGTCACAGGTTACAGTGGTAACAAAATACTGAGCTAAAAGGATGAAAAGTCTCTAGATAGCATGTTGCATTAGAACAAGTACATTTGGTAAATTCTGACGTATTTGCTAAGTGTCCTACCTCTCAAAATAGTGGAATAAGCAATGAAGGAAATTATAAATCAGAAATTATGACCAACAGACAGTACTTGTTCATGAATTGAAAGTGACATAAACTCTGGAAGACAGTGACATTTATGACAATAGTAGACGTGGGTAGTGCTGGGTGGACAGATTCACTGATGCCATCCAAGTTTGGATTTAGGTCAGCGGCAACTGTTCCACCTAGGATCTATGAGAAACACAGAATCTGCCCCCAGGATTGGGTACTTCAAGTCTTTGGGATCAGAATCTGAAATTTAACAAAACCTTGTCTTATTTGTGCCTTGTCCGGCCTTGATTTGAGGTATGTGCCCAGTCTTACTGTAACTTGTTATGCCATGTACATTGATATCCCTAGGATGCCTGCTCTTTTCTGAAGGGAAACAAGGAGGAGGGATCTGGAGGGGAGGAGAGGTGGAGGTGAAGACTGGGAGGAGAGGAGGGAGGAGAAACTGTGGTCATGATGTAATATACGAGAGAAGAAAAAAATAAATTAAATTATTTTAAAAAAGAAAAAGAGGGACCTCGAGCAAAACATACTTAAAAGCCCAATGTATCATCATCTTTAAAATTTACATTATGAAGCCGGGCGTTGGTGGAGCACGCCTTTAATCCCAGCACTCGGGAGGCAGAGCCAGGTGGATCTCTGTGAGTTCAAGGCCAGCCTGGGCTACCAAGTGAGCTCCAGGAAAGGCGCAAAGCTACACAGAGAAACCCTGTCTCGAAAAACCAAAAAAAAAAAAAATTTACATTATGAGAAGTTTTTCAAGAAAAGCACATATTTATTTGGTCATGGAGTCTTTCTCTATTTGCTTGCACTCCCCAACAGAATAAATTCATGAAGTAATTCCACATATCTTCTTTAAATGTACCCAACTTTGAGAAGTTGTTCTTACATTTCAGTATGTTTGTCTCCTGGATGTTCCTGAAGAGTCAAGAAGATCCCCGCAACTTGAGAACCCAAAAGGAAAATTGGCTTAGAACAGGATCCCAAAATATATAGTACCTCTCTCTCCCTTATCCATGAGGAAGAGTAAGTGAAGTTTGGGGGAAATATCCCAAGACACCTCACATATAGTGGACTTCTGAATCTATGGATAGTACCGTGTTATATACATATGTATATAAAGTATATACTAAATATATGGTTTGGTGTATACAGTGTGCATATATATGCATATTTTTGTTACTATACATATATAAAACAAAACTGAAGAATTTGATATCATAGATAAAAAGGGACAACTCTTCACAATTGAATGGATCCTGCTATGCACTGTAATATTGTCATAGCATTACAAGGAGAGAGAGATGGGCAGCACTCCACAGAGTATCTTTGGGGACTTTACCTTTTGAAGGCAGAGAAAGGGTGTGGGAGTAAGGAGCAGAAGCCTTGAAACAGATAACGGCAACTGATGCTTGGGGCTTACCTCAGAGTAGCAGAAAGAGAAACAGTCTATTGGCTCTCCAACTGTCTGCTGGGCAGTGAGTTCCACACCTCTTAACCAAGGAGCTTGGTTAGTTAGCTCTCCAATGTTCCTATTCTTGATTCACAGTGTTGTTTCAAATCATGTTCAAACTATCATGCTTTTTCCCCTTTAATATTGGACTATTAGGGAAAGTGGCAACGAAAGGACCTGGTGGTACATGTTTGGAAGCTCTGTGTAGCCCATCTACAATCGTACATCAAAGCAAAGATCCGGATAGACTGGTGATGCATCTCTTTATTCTACGTACCTTCTGGGAATAATTTCTTCACTGGCTGATTCTGCTCTCTCCTCCTGAGTAAGGAAGATGGATTAAAGTTCCATTGCAAAAGGAGGGCACTTTATAATAGTTAACAGAATTGAAAATCCACAAAACTAGAACTTCAGGGAAAATGCTGAAAAGTCTGCATTGCTGTTCCTACTGATTTTGTAGGAACCCTAGTACAGGAATAATAAGTAACCAAACAATAAAATTTTAAGATTGAGCTGTAATAGAAACTCTGGTGCCCAACACTATACTCTGACAGTCAATACAGAAGTTTAGCACATGTTTTTTGTTTTGTTTCATTTTTTCATATATTTTGAACAGCCTTCAACTCTTTAGTTAAGCAAAAAGCATATATTTTTGAGATCAATAAACACAAGCCCTTTGTCAAACCACCTCCATAATGATGTGTATCCTTTGAGATCTAAGAGACAATGGATTTTATTGACATAAATATTAAATAATTTTTTAAAAATGCCCTACAACATTTTGGTAGGAACTTAAAACAGAAAGCCTGACATTAGAACCTCAGGAAAAAGGGTAGTGAACAATGGAGCAGGGTTCACAAAGCAGGGATGGTATCTGTGTGCTAGCCGCTCACCCAAACTGT
>CABHPR010147649.1:0-11709 GCA_902168415.1 Peromyscus melanophrys
GATGGTGAAATTTGGGGAACATAAAAGACAGATCTGGATCCTCCTAGCAGATCTTCTTAACGATACAGTCTGGAGAGGATTTCAATAAACCTTCAGGGTTAAGACAGGATGCAGTCATCATCAAAACAGAACAGGACACAGACCCAGCACCTGGCTGAGGCATTCTAGAAGAAACAGAATGGCATCCTATTGCCTTTCTTTGTCTTTCTTTAGCTATAGGTGATGAGCTTTGAGGCACCTAGTGAGAGACAGCACCCCTGGGGATCTGTGAGTGTCTTGCCAAACACAGGGGGAAATGGAATTGGTATGGGATTGGAGGAATTTTGTTACCTAGGTAAAATGTAAATGAAGAGGCCTGGGGTTTTCTTTGGTTGTTGTATTGGCTGGTTTTGTGTGTCAGTTTGACACAAGCTAGGGTCATCAGAGAGGAAAGAGCCTCAGTTGAGGAAAGGCCTCCATGAGTCACAGCTGTAAGGCATTTTCTCAATTAATGATCAGTGTGGGAGTGCCCAACCCATGGTGGGTGGTGCCATCCCTGGACTGGTGGTCCTGGGTTCTATAAGAAAGGAGGCTGAGCAAGCCAGGGGAAGCAAGCCAGTAAGCAGCTCCCCTCCATGGCCTCTGCATGAGCTCTTGCCTCCAGAATCCTACTCCGTGTGACTTCCTGTCCTGACTTCCTTCAGTGATGAACAGCAATGTGGAAGTGTAAGCCAAATAAACCCTTTCCTCCCCGCCTTCCTTTCTGGTCATGGTGTTTTATTACATCAATGGAAACCATAAAAGTCATCTTAGCAATGTTTAAGTGAGCAGTCCGGTGGTAAGTACACACACACTGTCTTACAGTTGTCCCGACCATTCCAAACTCGTTTCCCCTTATCCAACTAACTCAAGTAATCACACCTCCACCCAAACTCCCGAGGCCAGTCTACTCGGTCTTTCTGAGTCTGAGTGCTCCAAATACCTCCTGAAAGCAGAATCGTAGAGTCTGTCCTGGTATCGCCTGGTTCCTCTGAGCAGATGTCCTCAAGGCTCACTGACATCGTAGCATGGTTTAGATTTTTCCTCCTTTTAAAGTAAAATAATATTCTGTGTGTATGCATATTATTTATCCACCCATGATAGACACTCTAATTATTTCCACTTTGGGGTTACTAAGAATAAATGCAACTGTAAATACTGGTGTACAGATCTCTATTTGAGTTCCTGTTTTTAATTATCTGGGTTCTACACCCAAAGTGCAATTCAGGATCATGCGGTAATTCTGTGCTTAACTTTTGCAAGAACTTCCAAAGCGCTTCAGTGGTAGCTCCAGCATCTTACATTGCCACCAATAGCTTGTGAGGATTCCAGGTTCTCCACATCTTTGTCAACATGTGTAAGGTTTACACGTTTTTCATTATAGCCATCCTAGTGAGTGTGAAGTGGTATCTCTTGAGGAATGAGGAGTCTTTTGATAGGCACGGCAGGAAACGGGGCTGCAAGGAGGGCTCCAGGGCTGATTTCCTTGCAAACTGCCAAGTTGAGCTGATGGGAAATATTGTGCTCGGGAACCTCTTCCCTTCAGCTCCCTGCCTAGCTTGGAAATAGAGGTTGCTTCTTTGCCGCCCTGAAGTCTCCCAGACAAAAAAGCTGTATTCCAACCAATACACTTTCAAACTAGAACAGTCCTACCTGTAATTTAGGAGAATAAGTTTTCTTGGTGAATATGTGCAAGAAAAACTCCTTTACAATGATGAAATATCCTTGGGAGGAATACTGGCTGCCAATAACAATGCTGCCGACTGCATCTGTCATCCCAGGGTGACAAGTACTTCTCCCTCTAAGCTAATCTTTCCTTGCTCAGCAACAAAGATACAGCAGAGACAAACAAGGAAAGTCACAAATAAAAACTATTCCTACTTAACATGATCCTACCAACTAAACTCCAAACCACGTAAAATGTGAAAACATGAGCCATGACCACATGGGCACAAATCCAATGGCAAATGTAATGTCGGGGTCTCTCTGCTCCATCAGCCAGCCAGTAGGTTGGGATATAACCATTAGCCTTTTCCTCAACTTCTTAATTTCACGTTGGAGTTAACCTGACTCCACAATCTTACAGGACAATCCAAGAATCCATAAAACTACAATTTGCCTCCAAAGATGAAATAATCCTGGTGTCTATTATTGTCGTGTATCCACCTCTGGAGAAAACATTTAGAGGCCAGGGACCTTGCTGTTCATGCAGCAAGGGCATCCATTCTTCAATTACCACTGAGCAAGGCTCTCAGAGCATCTCCATCATCCCCATGAAATCGGGGTGGGGTTGGCTGGGAGCCTGCCTCTAATGTCCTCTTCTGCAGGTATTTTGACCCTTCAGGCTTTATTTTCCTGGATAAAGATTCCTATATTTTCTTAAGATTTTGGTCTTTTTCCTTTAAATAAAAGGAATGATCAAGAAGCCTGGGAGCCTAAAATGCCAACTACGCAATTTACATCCATCACTGCATAATTAGCAATTGGCTGAGTACAATAAAGGGATAGCCTGCTATGAATACCTCCATACCCAATCCAGGCGGGAAGACTGTGTTGATTCCTTCTTTTCCAAAGTGCAAACTGGGAACCATCCAAGTATTTAGCCAGAATACAGTATATCATTTAAATGAACTGCTTGGAAATGGTGATGGGGAGACGTCGGGCAGTGGAGTTAAGACTTCTTTGGAGACCTTTGTGCACTGAGATCCAGTTCTCTGGTCCAGGTGGACTTCCTAAAGTTGCATTTACAGCATGTTTTTAATGAAGATGGAGCATTATCCTGAGCAAGGACTTCAGGCCCTAGGCCGCAGTTAGCAGCTGGTGGGGCTTTTCAGGCTGAAAGATAATATCCAAGAAGGGAACAATTTGCCCCGTTAGCTTGATTTCTTCCGTGCTGAAAGCCAAGCAGAGCTGGCCTTTGCTGGTGTGAAACAGAAGCAGGACCAGCTCATCCTCTAAGTTTGTGATTAGCACAATAATCATTCTGCCTCCTAGTTTTCCTGTCATTGTAGGAACTATAAGTGGCATTCGGGGAGGCCACAAATTGCTAAGGAACACTGTGCACAAGGGAAAATCTCCCATTGTGCAAACAGACCAGTTCCCACCCTAAAATTATTGGCCTCTCCCTGACAAAATGAAATGGGGACCTTGCTCTGCCTGCCAGGCTGTATAATTAATATCAGACTCATTTTTAAAGGGACTTTTTTTTTATGAGATAGGATTTCTCTGTGTAGCTTTGGATCCTTTTCCGGAACTCACTCTGTAGCCCACGCCTCAAACTCATAGAGATCTGCCTGCCTCTGACTCCTGAGTGCTGGGATTAAAGGCGTGCAACGCCTGGCCTGGGACTTCTTAAAGAGGAAAGCTTTTTCTATTTTATGGTCCCTCAAAGTGGGAGTTGCCACGTCGAAGTCAAACCAATGGGGTGGAAGACTGGTCATATTCTGTCTTCTGTGTGTGTGTGTGTGTGTGTGTGTGTGTCTGTCTGTCTGTCTGTCTGTCCATCTGTCTGTCTCCCCTACTCCCTCTCTCTCCTTCTCTCCCTTTAGGCAGAGCCATCTTCTAAGTTGTCATGGTATAAGAAACAGAATAGGTCCCCTCACAGTGTCAGCTGAGCACAGTTTTCTACTCATTTTTTCTAACCAAGGTGATTTGAGATCTACTCACTCTAAAATGTCCCCGCCTACTCCCACTGCTCCCCAAAGATTCACTATTCCTGGTTCCCCGAATCCCTGAACCTTCTTCCAGACAGCTTTTCTTGTGCCATCCAGGGAAGATGAACACATTCATCCATGTCACCTAGTTCAAAGTAAGCTCAGTTTCCTCACCTGTGATTCTACCTCTCCACTAAACCATGTCTCCCAGAGGTACTTACTCACCTGTAATCATGTCCCCTCACTAAACTGTTTGCCCCAGAGACCAGAAGCCATGTTTCAATCACCTTTGCAGCCCCCAGATCACAAGACCTGGCAAATAGCTGGTTCTTAATAAGTGTTTATAAATGAACTACATATACACATACACACAGACACAGACACACAGACACAGACACACACACACACACACACAAACACACACACATTTGAGACAGGATCTCACTATGTAGCCCTTCACTGGCCTGGAATTTACTATGTAAACCAGGCTGGCCTTGAACTCACAGAGATCTGCCTGCTTCTGTTCCCCAAGTGCTGAAATTATATACATGTATCACCATACCCAACAAAAAATGAATATATGGACGGTGGTGGCACACGCCTTTAATCCCAGCACTTGGGAGGCAGTGGCAGGAGGATCTCTGTGAGTTCGAGGCCAGCCTTGGTCTCAGAGCTAGATCCAGGACAGGCACCAAAACTATACAGAGAAACCCTGTCTCAAAACCGCGCCCCCACAAAATGAATATATTTCTAAGTCATAATTTGCTATGCTTTTATAAGAGACAATGTAAGCATAGCATTACTGGCTAGAAACTGGGCATGGTGGCACATGCCTATAATCTTATCGCTTGGGAGGCTGAGGTAGGAAGATCAAGAATTTAAGGCCAGATTTGGCTACATATCAAGTTCCAGGCCACCCTAGTTACCTAGAAAGATCCCGTCAGGGGAAAAATATATACGAAAATCAAGATTTAAAAAAGAAAAAGAAACAAGCCATTGTTTACAAAAACAGAGCGAAAGAGGCAAAGAAGCAGGGAGACAAAGTATCTTGGGTGTCTCTGGTCTGAGCAAGGGTACCTAGAGGACTGAGGGGCCACCTGTGTTTGGAATAACTCACAGCCTGGCGGAGACAACTCAGAAGACCAGTGATAAGAATGAATTATAGAGATAGGAGCCAAGACAGCCGATTCTATCTAGGATGGCTAGGAAGACTCCATGGTGGAGACCTTAAAAACTGGTGTTGAAATATAGGTCATGTTCTCCAATTATAAAAGGGTGATTGGCATTCTTTTTTCTTTCTTTCTTTTTTTTTGGATTTATTTATTTTATTCATATAAGTGATTTGCCTGCATGTATGTCTGTGTACTGCATGCATGCAGAACCCATAGAGGCCAGAAGATCCCCTGGCATCGGATGCTCTGGAACTGGAGTTAGAGATGGTTGTGAACCACCAAGTGGGTGCTGGGAATCTAACCCAGGTCATCTGCAAGAGCAATAAGTGTGCTTAGCTGCTGAGCCATATACTTTCTTAAGAAAAGGAACAATGGCTGAAAATAAAAATTGCAAGTCTCGGAGGGCAAGAAGGGAGGCATGTTTGGGATGCTGCTCTGCCTAGATCTATTTCCTCTTAAGCTCCAGCCTTGAGTGAGCTTTCAAAGGAATCTCACAACTATGTTAGAGTCATACATGTCTTTTCTGCCCCACATTTGGAAACTGTGGGTCCCACTAAGCAGGCATAAGAACTATCTAGAGGGTCAGTGGCTTCGGCCACCATCCTCAAGAAAGGAAGTCTTCTTTGGCTACCAATAGGGTCCCTGCTGACTTCAATTTCTTAATTCTTACTTGAGAAGTCCAGGAGTCTTTTATTTTAAACTGGAAAAGGCCTCCAAAGTCCCACATCTGGACCCAAAAGGCTTTCCTAGTGCAGCCTTATAATGTTCCTTGATGCTGAACTCTAGAACTCCTCACCCAGACAAGAGTTTCAGAGTGCAGCTAGAAAACTGGCTAGAAAGTACTCCACAGAGACATCATGTAAGCCAAGTCCCCACCAATGGCAAGCAAAGCAGTGTCTTCCATCCTTGCTACCATTTCATCATCCGCTCGGGACAGGACACGACTTCCTCCAAGCCCTGAAGACTGAACAGGGTACAGATTAATAGTGTGGGAACAACACACACTTCAAAAATTCTGATTAGGTTGTTCTTTTAAATCAAGGCCAACATTAAGTATGTTTCTCAATTCTTCCTTTTAACGATGCTTGTCCCGGTTAAATTGGCCTGGGGGGAATACATTAAGCTGACTTGCATCACTGACTCAGATCTAAGATACAACAGTTAGCCATATATCAACTTTAAGAGACATTGACCTATGAAAGTCCTGATTCAACTGCTGTATTTTGTGTTTCTCTTGTGCTTTGGGGTCCCTCTTCCCAGCTCCAGCAGTTTGCTAGCACTTTTATTGGACCCCTTACATGATCAAGACCTCCTCAAAGGCCCCTTTTCTAATCCAGACTTTCATTCCCATCTAGGGCAGTGGTTTTCCAAGATTAATGCAAAATAAAATCATCAGAGTCTTGCTTCTGGTTTTCATTGCTTGACTTGTTTCTATTGTGATGCCGAGGCTCCCCAGCCCCTAAGACAGATGAATCCAAATTATAGGACTCTGATCAGGGTGTTGGCAGCACTTAGAAGCTTCTAGAAATGTCTGCTGTTGGCTCACAGATAGAATCATTGGCCTAGACAATATTAAGTACGTTTAACAGCTCTAAAAACCCTTTGTTCAAGGGCTGGGGAGATGGTTGAGCAGCTAAGAGTGTAAAGTGCCGGTGCAGATGGCTCAAGTTTAGTTCCCTGCACCTACATCAGGCAGCAGCTCACAGTGCCTGTAACTATAGCTCCAAGGGAACCAATGCCTCCAGCTTCCATGGACACCTGCACGCATGTGCACAACACACACCAATGCACAGGCACACTCATACACAATTAAAAATAATAAAAGTAAGTCTTATATAGAACCCAGGGTGCAAAAGAAATGGAAGTTGAATTGATTTGGTTATTAATGAGTTTGTGTGTGTATGTGTGTGTGTGTGTGTGTGTGTGTGTGTGTGTGTGTATGTGTGTGAAGGAAACACACACTCATGGGGTCTCTACACAACCCAAGAATTTACTTAAAAATCAATGCTTTGCTTTTCTTTCTACCCCAGCAAAATGTAACTCACCTTAAAGCCAATCCTTTAAACAAGGGCTTGGCAATTTTTCTGTAAAGATCTATTAAAAAATATAGACTTTGTAAGGCATGTAGTCACTATCATGACTACTTACTATCATTTGTGTTGAGCATAAACACAGCCATACATAAATGAATGCGCATAGTGGTATCTCAATAAAACTTTATTGACAAAGCAATCTGTGGGCCAGGCTTAACCTGCCAATCACAGTTTTCCAACCTCTGCTTTAAAGCAACAGGTTTCTAAGCAAATTATTGTTGCTCTTACAAGCCAGATATACTCATGTTTTACCCCCAACAAGGTTGGGCAGTGTAACAGGAACCTCATGAGGACAACTCACATACCAGGAACTGGATTTCCTTTATACTTCAGCGGGGGGATGATAATGATAATTTGATGGTGCACAGAAAGTCTATGCAATGGGCTAACCCGGGTGGAAGCAGCTCAATTCACAGTCTTTTTGGAGCTTAGCAGATATGGAACTGCGGTCTCTTCTACCCTTGGAAGTCTTCAGCAAGGTGCTGATTTGTCTTTGGGTTTCTCACAGTGCTGGGCTGGAACTGGGGTGCATCCTGGCAAGCACTTAGCCTCCCAGATACTCCCTCAGCCCACTAGAGGGTGTTGGTGTGGAGGAGCAGGGGCTGTAGTCTCCTTGCTCCTGTGTTGGGGTAAAAATTGCCTTATTAAGTCTGCTTCTGTTGGCCCTGAAAAGCTTGAAGAATCCTGTTGGTCCCTTCAAGTCCAAAGAGAAAAGAGAGAAAAGAATTACACTGTCTCCAGAACGCTTTATTTAGTATTTGGTGTTAAACAGTCTTCCAGAGCTGTGCTGACAGACTAAAATACTGGAATCTAATCAGGCCCCCATGGTAATACTGATACTCGGAATTAGTATTCCAAGCAGGGGGCCTCTCACCTGCTGGTTCAAGTTTGCAAGTCTAGAATCAGACACTGACATAATTCGAATGAAAAAAAAATGTTTTTTTCTGAATATCCCAATGTTGCTTTTCAACATTTGATACTGAAAGTGTTAAATACGCAGTACCCGGCCTCCCCAACCTTTCCATCCATCAGTTCATTCTTGTTGAAGGATCCCGCTAAAGGATTCCTGCTGAGCCTACAAGAACTGACCTGAGAGCAGTGAAGCGTTTGTAGTACAGCTTTTCCTCTCGTCCCTGTGTGCCACCAACTTAGGCTTGGGTGTCTCCACAGCCTGCTCAGGATCCATTGTTTTTCTCTGTTGACGTCACAGTACTCTGTCCCTTTGTCGTGCTGCTTCTCAGACACTGGAGCTCATTTATTTGAGACAGTGGGTCTCAACCCAAAGGGTCACAACCCTTTCCCAGGGGTCATGTAACAGATATCCTGCATATCAGATGTTTACGTTATGATTCATAGCAGTAGCAAAATTTAAGTTATGAAGTAGCAATGAACTAATTTGATGGTTGGGGGTCACGACTACATGAGGTGTTAAAGGGTCACAGCGTGAGGAAGGTTGAGAACCACTAGTTTAAGCTAATGTTCTCATCACATTCTTTTTTATTCATTTCAAATCTACTTGACACTCATCTACAAGATAACCCCTGCACTTAAGGCTCAGGGAGTATCAAAGAAGAGGGAGCAGAAAGATTACGAGAGCCAGAGGAGCAGGAAGTCTGCTGTGAGATAGTGTCCTTTATCTCTAAGGAAGCTATGCCCACGAAAGCTCAACAATACAGTTGCCTAAAAAAAACCAGGACTACGACCACAGCAGTTGACATGGCAACATGGATGATGGAAATCTCACGAGGCCCCAGTCCTAGGTGAAGAGCCACAGGTAATTAACTGCTTCTGACAGAGGAAGAATCATCCAGGGATGAGCTCCAGGGGGCTCCAGGGATGAGGAGCCAGGTTTATCCAGCCCCAAGAGGCCAGCCCTACACATATAAACACAGACACATAGACACACACACACACACACACACACCAAAACAAAACATAACACTAAATAGACTCAGCAGGTTGTATTTATATATAGGTGTGAGTGTGTATGTGTGTGTGTATGTGTGTGTGTGTAACAATTATATCAAAAAGATGATAAATTTGAGAAGGAGAAATGACATGGGAGGACCAGAAGGGAGAAAGGAGAAGGTGGAAATGAAGTAAATATAATACTCACATAGGAAATTCTCCAAAACAAATTTTTTTAATTAAAAATGAGGTGGGGCCTACCAGAAAGAGATTAGGTCATAGAAGTCTCGCTCTAAGATGGGTTTAACACAGTCTTGCAGGACTAGGTTCCTTATCACAAGGGTAGTTGTTATAAGGCAAGGCCACTCTATATACTTGGTCCATTTCATATGGCTGGTTCCCTGTCCACTGTCATGTTCAGATACAGCAGCAAGGCCTTTGCTAAGGATGCTGGCACCGTGCTGTGTGGACTTTCCAGCCATCTGAATGGAAAGCTCTTTGTAAAACACCCATCTTTGGTTATTTGGCTCTAGCAATTCAAAACAGACTAAGACAATGGTGTTAGGCTTTTCCACTTAATATTGTATTAGAGATATATCCATACTGTTGTTAACATGATGTGGTTCACTTGGCAACTACTAACTATGTTCAACTGTGTGAGCTGACTTTATTTATTCTTGAGTGATGAGCATCTGCTTCTGGGTTTTCCTATGATGAATGTTTAGTATTATGAATGTGCTAGACTTTACTGTGCACATGTCCCAAGAAATGAAACTGAGAGGATGATGTTAACAATGGAAGACGGTGCCAATTTGTTTTCCAAAGTGGTTATACCATTTCTGCTCCCCACAGAAATGCTCTCACTGTCCTTAGGCAGCACTCACTCCAGGAAAATATTAAGTAGGCATTACTTACTATGACATAAACATAAAAGGGTGAACAATGGAAGGGGAACTTCAAGATATGCCTTTTAAGGATGAGAAAGTGCTGAGATGACGTCTGTCTTCCTCTTTGCTTATTTTCATCAGTATTGTGGCTAGCCAATCAGTGGTTCTCAACCTGTGGGTCATGACCCTTTGTGGTCGAACAACCCTTTCACAGGGGTGGCATATCAGATACTTACATTATGATTCATAACAGTAGCAAAATTGCAGTTATAAAGTAGCAATGAAATAATTTTATGGCCGGGGGTCACCACAACATGAGGAACTGTATAAAAGGGTCACAGCGTTAGGAAGGTTGAGAACCACTGAACTAGATGTTTATGTGTATTGGCTTCTAATCCTGTGTTCTTAGTTTTAATGTTGTTTATGCTATGTGAGAAATGTTTTAACCTTTTATTCTCAAGCAAAACTAACATCTCCTTCCCAAGGCAGTTCTTTTCTTCTGGACAAAGTGCATATGCCCTTACACACGGCTTCCAAAGGGTTGTTTGTCCTTCCCTGTCTGTGAATTTGCTTTTATTCAATGAGCAGCCTGATAGTCAGATATCAGAGGTGCCAAATTAATTGACTTTGATATTTAGCATTCGGATATGTCAGCTGGGCCTCTGAGTTCTCCAGAAAAGGCTCCCTACAGGAAACAAATGGGTATGATTCACTTGATAACTAATGTAAGTGCAGTCCAGCCATGAGTCTCCCATTCACGTCCAGTCCTGATTGCCTGGTAGAGATCATCCAGAAAATGGATAGCCCCCTGCAGCCTTACTGACAGACAGGCAGGACCACTCCTCACACTGCACTCCAAAAGCATGTGCACATGTATCTGCCGCCTATACGGCAGCTGCATGGGTCACCTTAAGTTTGCTGGCAACCCAGTATTCAGTATGCTCTGCCTGTTTGCCGGGGAGTTTCCTCAGCAAGGTGGCCTTATCAGATAGTGAGCTTCATTATGTGCTGTCCACTGGGGACTCGACTAAAAGCAATAAATTCATTTCACTGCACTAGTCTCTAGGCTATTAAAGCATTTTAGTCCTGTTTCTCCTTTAACCTCCCAGGAGCCAAATATTCACTCTGACGAAATGCTATTCATTACGAAGTTAAGATGACTTTGACTCCGTTTCTCTAGCACATAATACAATGAAAATGCTTTGTCCTGGATTCATCTCCAACCTGACAGTATTATGGACCGTCTTTCTTCTCTAAAATGGATTGAAATTACCTCCAGCTATCTATGTCTCACTTAGACAAAGAATAGCTGGAAAAAATGCTATTCTGCTCATTTTTAATATCCTGACCGATATATATTGCTTTAGGGAGAATGATCAGGGCCTGGAAGGGGGGCGGGGGACAATAGAGTAGATAAAGGAAACATCCCCAGAGTATAAAGAGTTCAAACCCCTTATATTCTTCTTTCATCCACACATACTTCCCTATCTCTTCACCTAGGCTTAGAGTTAGCAAATAGAGGGGGAGATTGGTGGACTGAGGGACCTTCTCACAGTAGGACACGTGATAGACACTTTGCTGACTGGCTCAGGCAAAGTGATAATGATTTACCATGGAAGTCAGCTCCGGTCCAAACCCCACCTCTGATACACGTCACACGGGTGAATTTGTTAACCCCTGGGACCTCTTTGCTTGCACCTGAAACAACTGTAGCAGTACCCTCGGAGGTTTATTGCTTGGACTCAATGAAATCACAAATGCGACTCTCCTAACCCAGCCTTGAACATAAGATGAGAAAAACTTCGTACTTTTCCTCATCCTCCCTCCAGTTCAGAGCCAAAAAGCAAGAAGCAGGAGGACTGACTGCTGTGAGGCTTCGAGGCTGACCTTTGCTCTGTCTGCTTGAATCTAGAGAGGCAATGGCTCTTCTGCCCATACCCTAAGAATGATTTTTACATACCACAAAACAGAAGCAAAA
>CABHPR010147650.1:0-7500 GCA_902168415.1 Peromyscus melanophrys
AAGATGAGCTGTACACAATTTCATACACTGGTGTATGTTCACTTGGTGAACAAAGAGTGAGGCCCTCTTCACATGGCTCCCCACATTTACCTCATCTCAGTTCTTTTTATCCTCAATGCTTCAGTGAGAACCAACATTACCTTATCAGAGCATATGGATAGTCTATGTTGAGTTCACTTTGAAAGTGGTGGGTAAGGTTCCTTCAAACTGAGTCTTCTGAACCAGAGGTGCCAAGGCCCAGGTTCTGAGAGCTTCATTCCTGCACAGCCTTGTCTCTTCTCTCACACCCAGGCTGACTATTTCCATTATGCTGACGTGATCTGTGTGAGAAAGACCCACTGATCCAAACGGCTTAACAAACAACACAGGGCCCTTCTGACTGGTGCTGTTCCCACTAGCGTGTCTTCTATTGGTCAATCTGTATTTTTGAAAACTCATTTATATTTTAATTATTAAGCCAAATACTACCCCCTCCTTTCTGAATACTTTGAAGATTTCTTTAGGCAGTATTAAGCAATACCTTTCCATGTTCTCCTTATGAAAATCATCCCCTTTAAAAAATATTTGCTGCGCTAGGTGGTAAGTTTCCAGAGGACAGAAATATACTCATGTCTAAATCTCTCATGTGGAACTTGGCACATAACCACTACCACTGTGTGTCTTGACTGACTATGTGAACAGAAAATCAAAGAGTGCACAGCCTATGCACTTCCTTGGTACAGCACCTGCACCAGCATCACAGGCATTAGGATTAGAAAGCTCCATGATGGCGGTTGTCAGACATGCTTGGGTTCTAACCAACCTTCTCTTGGTCTTACATCTGATTTCAGGCGGGACAGGGTGGACATTGTATGAATTAGATGCACTTCGTGGTAACCGTCTCTTCATGAGAGAATCTTCAACAATGGATGAGCCTGGAGCCCACCATTCAAAGGTACCTAGTCACAGGATGAAAATGTTGACCTTGGCTCGGAAATTTCATTGTCCCACAACATGCCTCCTTTATTAGGTCAACTTGTATTGTGATATCTCCATGCCTATAGATGTTGCTACTAGGAGCTTATAGCTGGACATTTATCCAGAGAATTGTCTCTGGGGACAAAAATGTGCATGGGTTATTTACATGTCCCCAGGGATCGCCCACAGTGAATGACTGACATTCACAGCGGTACACAACATTTACCTCCAGGCAGGGTTTCTCTGAGGTACCAAATCAAGTTCCAGAGTCCTCGATGCCATCAGTGGGCTGCAGCATATGATTGTGTATCTTGGTTCCTGCTTTGCCCTGCTCCCTCACTTACTTCCTGGTGTTCCCCTTAATAAATCTCTCACACATCTGCCTCTGGGGACTCCAACTTCAGGCAAGACCCATGTTTTATGATTCTGAGTCCAGTGGTCCCTTCACAACAAAATTCTGCCTGGCCAAAGAAATGCAGACAACACCGGAATCTAGTCCCACCCCCTCCAGGACTCTTGACTGAAATGTAATTGTCACTGTGATGGCATTAAGAGATAGGACCTCTGGGGGATGATTCCATCATGAAGACTCTGCCCACAGGATGGATTAATGCCATTACAGGGGAGTTATCACAAGAGTGGGCCCCGATGAGAGAATAATTGTGGCCCAATGTCCTCTGTCTCAAGCATGCTCACTTGCCCTTATGGCATGTGGTGGCAAGGTCCAAAGGTTGACAAGATGCTAAAATCACAATCTGACTTCCCAGCCTCCAAAACCATTAGCCAAATTAGTGTTTATAGTTTCCCTAAGCTGTGGTGTAGCATGAATCTTAAAAGTCTTATTAATAAAATCAAACTTGAGGCCAGTTATTGGGGTGAACACTGGAAGGTCAGAGAGACAGAATAAGCCACAGCTATCTCACCTTGCTGAATCCTCAGCTGGTCTTGTTTCCTCAGACTGGATGCCCCGAGCCATCATCCAGAATGGGTCTCAGCTGAACTGCTGCTAGAAGCCTGAAAGCTTAACCAGCCACATGCTTCTCCAGGCCAAATGCTTCTCCAGGCCAAATGCCTACCGAGGCCAAATGCCTCGAGTTTCTTCACGCCTTATATACCTTTTTGCTCTCTACCACCACTCCCTGGGATTAAAGGCTGGCTTTCTGGGATTAAAGGTGTGTATCACCGTGCCTGGCCATTTCCAATGTGGCCTTGAACTCACAGAGATCCAGAGGGATTTCTGTCTCTGGAATGCTAGGATTAAAGGCATATGCTACCACTGCCTAACCTCTATGTTTAATATTGTGGCTGTCCTGTTCTCTGACCCCAGATAAGTTTATTAGCATACACAATATTTTGGGGAACACAATACCCCCACACTGTGGTATTGTTAGAAGAGCAGTGGATGGATGAGCACAAGTTCCTTACCTGTCACACTACTGTGACCCACGGGAGATGATCTTCCTGACACGGAAAAATCCTGTGTACTTATTTGCTACTCTATCTAAATATGTCTGCTTCAAATAAGGACAGAGATATTACGCAATTATATATATAAATGTTTAAGTATTTCAATTATTTTTATTTCAATATATTTTAGTGCCATTGCTTTATACCACATTAGATCCCTCCCTAATTACAAATGTTATAAATCCAAGGTAGACAATAGAGAGCATCATTGGTCCATGTAATTAACATGTCTTTTTTTATAGCAGGATATAAAATAATTCATCAACTTACTGATATGCTGGTGATATCATTGCAAAATGATAGCTCTCATTTCCTCTTCCTCGAGCTCTTAAATGTGGTAAATTTTCTAAACTTTGACAAACTTTAACTTTCTAAAATTTTTCAAGAAGAGACCCATTCAGCCTGTCGGAAGGCATCCCAGGAAACATTATCTAAACTAGTTCAGGTTTAATGGGACACCAGGAACCACTTCCTACAGCTAAAACAGAGACTTTATAACATGGAACCAGTGGTAATGGAGGAGCTGCAGAGATGCCAATCAGAGGGCAAGCCTGGCCACAGAACAGCACAGTGGAAAGCCACTGCTGTTACAGCTAACACACACATTAGGGTTCAAACAGTCAGGCCCAGAACACAACAAAAGTACATTAGCAAGCTGGAAGCTGGCTATGAGACGGCCACGCTGACCAGGTAATAGAAAGGAAGGGTAGAACTATGCAAAAATCAACAAAACCAGGCTTAGCAGGAGCCAACCCATTCAGCACCCCCTGTGAATGAACATGAGGCTTTGTCGCCCTTGTACGCTCTTCTCACACATCAGATTACAGCAGATTTAATTGTAGGTAGTGACGATGTCTATAAAAGCTTCTGCCTATCCAGTAAGGGGCCCACCCAGACACCCTGTAAACAAGGAGCTAGATGAGGGGGCGCGGTGACCAAGAAAAACTACAGCGGCATCTTGAAAGCTGTGTCTGCTGACCTCAGAATGCCCCTTCATGCTTAAAGATCTTTGAAACTGCAGTGATGGCATAGTTCCCACTCCACCATAAATGGAGTCGCCAGGGCTTCCCACACATGTGCGTGAACTCAGGGTCAGCATCCTCACAAGACCTGGTGTCATCATTCTATCACTCACACAGTAACTTTGACGTCTCTCCCTTTTAGGGAATCTTGACAGGATATGCCCTAAAAGGAAGAGGCAGTCAATCTTGTCCCCAAAGGGATGAGGAAGGAGACACCTGGGCCTTCCCCATCCTCCATCCTTGCAGTACTTCAAGTATCTACTAGTAACTACTGCTCAAAACCAACCTGGCAAGGAGGAGCCTGGGAGTCAACCCACCCGCAAGGTTTGACCCCGCTACCACAGGGAGCAGAACAGAGCGGGTGAGCCGGCCGGCAGGCAGGCAGATAGACAGCACCAGCAGGGTGGCACAGCACAGCTGCCATGAAGATCTCAGAAACAATCAAAGCCCCACCCGAGGAGCATCCTGCAGAGATCATTGCCCGGAATCTTAACACCAACGAACAAAACAAAGGGGAAACCAACCGGCCTTTGATTCTGCAGCTAATGAAATTATAAATCAAAACCATGGGGAAAGCCTCTGCACCCCAGCTTGCAACTGTGCTCACCCGTTCACAGAACCTCTGCCGAGTCATTACGGTTGGCTTTAGGAACAGTGTGAGTGGCTTTGCCTAAAGGAATACAGACATTTCCCAACAAGGAGACGAAAGAAAACTGCACCCTGTTTCGGTTGCTGCTGCTTGTGGTAGTCTCCCAACCCCCAAGCTTTTCTATAAAAATGTCAGTTCTGCTGTCCAACTTCTGGGGTAGGCTGAATTATAGATTACTGAATTTAAAAAAAAGTTTTTCCATTTTTGGCATAAGAACTACAATGGGAACAGTAGGTACTATAATTAATGCTTGCAATGATACTCCTCATTAAAACAAGTTAGATTCAAACATAAATCTTTGAAGTGAAAAATTAAGCTTAGTTGAGAAGTCTGTTGTGCAAACTAAACACACACTCAGTGTAGTAAGTCCAATAATTTCTGTAAGTTATTCATTTTAATGTTTCATTTCATAGATGACATAATCAGAAACTGAAGTATAATTAAAAATTGTAAATGTATTGTCGGGATTTTCAAAGAACAGAAAAGTTGGGAAATATTTTTTTTAACTCAAGGTGCTGCTAGCCTATTTCTGTTCTTGTCATAAATTATTTATTTTGAGGCCCACATGGGCTAAGTCCTGTGCTGGAAAATGGCCTTTCTCAAGCTGATGGTCACCCTACATCACCATCATAGATCTTAGCCTGGGAGTCTAGGGAAAGAAAAAAAAAAATGGTGCATTTATTACCCTTGCCCTGCAGTGACATGGGAATCTGGATCCAAAAAAAACCACCACATATTAACCCACTGTCTGGGGTCCCAGTAGAGTTTCCTGGTTCCAATTAGAACCATATTTCACACATTCCATAAATGGCCTCAGAGAAGGTCCCTACAGAGTAAGAACTAAAGATCTTTAAGAACATTTCCTCATCTCCTTTCTTCAGGTCTCCAGTGTAATTTTTCAGAAGGTTTCAGTCATGTAAAATGAGCCTTCTGATTGGAGACAATGCAATCCCCAAGTGGTTTCCTGAGACCAGGAACTTACGTCACATAATTTAGAACCCATAATTCTATATTGTTCTGCTATCTGATGTCCGTACCTGCATAGTTTTCAGTATTCAGGGGGACTATAATTAGATGAACACCATCTTATATCCCCCCATTATCTAGCACCCCACCTCCACCAAGCTCCTCATCCATGTTCAGTGAGTTATCTTCACATGATCAGCTTTGATTTAAAAGTAAAACCCAAGTTATAATGAAAATCACATGATACGTTTTGGAACATCCTTTGCCTTCTATTCATCCAGCTCTCTCCCTTTCTATAGAGGTTTATGCTCTTCAAGAAGTCCTTCACCTACCCTGTGAACTCTCTCTCTCTCTCTCTCCCTCTTCCTCTCCTACCTCCCCCACATATGCATGTGGGGGGTTGTATTTGCACATATGTAGGTTCCTAGCCCAGACCCTTGCTCCTCATGACACACATAAAATGAGAATAAAGCCAAGCCAATGTGTGAATGAATGAAAACACACAGACAAAAAACAGAAAAGCAAGGAATTGGGGTCTAAAATACTATTAAAATATCTTTTTTAAAAAATTTTTTAAAAAGTCAAATCCAGCAACTAGAGGCTGGAAGTTACTTTAGGTTGAAAGAAAAACCGTTCCCACTGCCAGAATTTGAAAGCTGGCATCTTAGGGTAGGGAGCCACACTTGTATAAGGACATGGGGGGAAAAAAAAGCAAACAGCAGCAGAGCCACACCACAGGCTGCCATCTGCAAGGAGAAGTCCCACAAGAGGGGTGCTCACTGCTCAGCATGAAAGATGAGCTGAAGTGGCAAGTGGGTGAGAGCAGAGGACAGAGCACTAGAAGATGAAGACCTGCAAGTGGACGTCTGGTCACTGAGTCTCGGCCCACGCTCCGCTTTATTTATGATCGCAAAGTCTATCTGCACACTTTCACTGCAGCGCAGTGTCCAGAAAGGGCAGATCACAGTCATAGAGATTGGACTTGGAGAGTTTGGAACCTTCCAGGTGCTCCTCACTGTAGCCATCCCATTTTGCTACTGCGAACAGTAACCCTAATACTGTAGTTTAAAACACAGATTTATCATTTTATAACCCTACAAGTCAGGGTCTTTAACCGAGGCTGTTTCTCCAGAGTTTGGGGGGCAAACCCCCTTCACTTGTTCTTTCCAGCCCCCAGAGGCTGATGGGTATTCACTGACTCGACTCATGACCCATGCCACTCCAACCTCCGTCCCTGTGGTCACCTCTCCTTCCCTGACTCTGACACTCACCCCATCTTATGGGGACCATTTGCACATGGTCACATGAATAATCCTGTACTATCTCTTCACCTCAAGATCCTCAACAGAGTCATGTGTGAAGAAAAAACCATTTGCTCTCTCAGGGTCTAAGGGTTAGGATTTGGGCATTTTTGGACAAGCCATTATTCTGTTTACCACAGTCACCATTTGGGGAAATCACATCACTCACTTTAATACTCTTCTCTGCCTGTAAGTGACTGATAGCAAACACTGGCATCAGACTGCATCCTCCACAGTCCCAATTCTCTAACATTCTATTTTTAAAAGATACAAGTAAATGATAACTTTGTCTACAGTTTTTCCCATTCCTTTGATTTCCTTTTTATTTTCCTTTTATTTCTTCTTTGACACTTGGAGATTTTTGCATTACACATAAATAACTGAAATCCATGCAAGTGGCAAAAGGTTCATCACTCTAAAATGTTTTGCTAGAGCAGGATGGAGTGGCTCATGCAGGTACAGCACTCGGGACATAAAAGTTAGCCTCAGCTGCACAGGGACTTCAAAGCTAGCCTGAACTATTTTCAAAATATAATAATTATTTTCAGTGAGTTGACCATGCTGGAAAACCTACCACACCAGTTAAATCTGGTTCAAGAAACTGTAGAAAGTTGGCGGTCTGTAAAATCCCCCAATAAAGTAGGCAGATGTGCTTGCAGCGTACTGCTAACATATGTGAACCCCCTCTTTCCCCTCTGCCCTTGCTCCCTCTCTGCTCCTCACCCTCTGATTCCCACCCCGCAGGCATGGAAGGACTGACAGGTAATGAAGCCCTTGGACAGTCGGCTGAGGAAGCCCAGACAACAGGGCTCTTTACAGTTTCATGAAGCACTGCTCAGGGGAAGATGTGCCTGCCGCCGCTGATGAAAGCTGGACATTAAAGTGTAATGATGGCTGCAGAGGTGGAGCAGCCAGGAAGAGGGGGAAGGCAGAGACTGAAAGGAAAACACATCAACTCAGATTGCAGAGAGAGGAGCCGGGAACGAGGCCCCACTGGGCTTGCTGGAGTTGCAATAAACACCTCGGGCTGTCTCTATGAAGATAAAGCTGTCTATTAAAACTAGCTGTAAATTCTGTTAAAAGATATGGGTGCTGAGGTAAGAGCAGGGGTGCACACTGAGCCAGGAAGCGAGAAAAC
>CABHPR010147650.1:12500-15605 GCA_902168415.1 Peromyscus melanophrys
ACGCTAGGGACAGTAAGGACATGACAAGTGGCCGCGATGTTACAGAGCCCAGGGATTAAGGATGGCCTTTTATACAGCGATCTGAGCACACCGCCCCATCTCCTGTGATCAACTGTCAACGAAGGTGGGCGTGGCTGAGCAAGGAAAGGTTACAGGAGGCCCACAGCAGTTCCTTCCCGTGCCCTACAACTGAAACACTGACTGCTAGAAAAGTCAATAGCCCATCAAGGCCTGACCCCCTGTCAGGGAGCCGCCACATTACCACAACACTGCGTTTCTCTGGAGACAGTGTCCAGTCCGCATTGTAGCCTCCTCCACCCACACTCCTGCTGCACAGGATGCACAGGGCCATCTTCAGAACCTGCTCGTCTGGAGTCTTGTGCAGCAGATTAATAAATAGGGCTATCGAGCCATGAAATGACATAGAGGAAATTCAAAGCATGTTAGTAAAGGAAAGAGGCCCACTGAAAGCCCCAGGACTTCAACTACACGGCACTATACTGACCGGCATGTAGAGAGCAAAGATCAATCAATACCAAGTACAGTGGTTTAAATGAGAATGGACCCTCCCCAGGCTCACATGCTTGAATGCTTGGTTCCCAGTTAGTGAAACTGTTTGAGAAGGATTAGGAGGTGTGGCCTTCTTGAAGTAGTTGCGGCCATGTTGGAGGAGGTGTATCACTGGGGGTGGACTTTGAGACTTCAAAAGCCCACACTAGGCCCAGTATCCCTCTGCCTGCTGCCTGTAGATTGTATGTAGAGCTCTCAGCTATGCTCCAGTGCCATGCCTGTAAGAAAGCCCCCAATTAAATGCCTCTTTTTTATTATTGTTTTTCCGAGACCAGGTTTCTCCGTGTAGCCCTGGCTGTCCTGGAACTCACTCTGTAGACCAGGCTGGCCTCGAACTCAAAGATCTGCCTGCCTCTGCCTTGAGTGCTGGGATTAAAGGCAGACGTGCACCACCACACCCAGTTGAAAATTTTCTAAGAGCTGCCTTGGTCGTGGCGGTCTCTTCACAGCAACAGAGCAGGGGAAGGAAGAGTAATAGGCAGAGCACAAGAGGCATCGGTCTACTCTATGTGATACACATGACATACGGTCTGTGAATAGACATACAATGCATGTATCAAACACATGCCCATTTATCTACATTTATCAGAACCTAGAATGCCCAACACCAAGAATAAACCCGGACACTGTGAACTGTTTGAAAATGAGTCCTTAATATAGGTTCAGCAGGTAAAATGAATGTGCTCCTCTGGTGGAGGACGGTGAGAGCTGGGCTGTGCAGGCTGCAGCAGGGACAAACTGAACGGAGTGATCAGAAAGGCAAGTGAACAGTGACGGGGCTGGAGAGGTGGCCAGGCAGCTAAGAACCCAACTCACTGATCTTTCGAAGGTCTCTAGTTTGTTTCCCAGTACCCACATGGGGCAGCTCAAAACCCCCTGTAACTGTCGGCCCAGAGGACATAATGCTTCTGGTTTCTGTGGGCATCTGCACTCATGTGCACAACCCACACATGCATGCGCACACACACACACACACACACACACACACACACACACACACACACAATTAAAAACAATACAAATAAATAAATCTACTTAAAAAGAAAATCCTTCTGCTACCAACAGCCACAAAAAAATTGTGCCCTGTTTGCTAATGCCAGATTCTACCTCTGCAATTCAATTTTATTGGCTTCTGCTACTTGTTAAAATGCAAATACCCCTGGGAGAGATTAGTGCTGAAGCTACATAATTCAAGTGTTACTGGAATTTACTTGATTTGGAAAGATGATTCTGACAAAATAAAAGTATATAGTAAACTTAAGATCATTGAAAAACAAATGATTTGGGAATGGAAAACTGGGGATATTTAAACACTCTATTAACTTTAGCAAAGTAATTTCTCTTTCTGATAAAAGAGAATGAAACTACCAAAGGCTTTAATCCATGAAAGAAAGAATTGATGTAAGAAGAATTGCTAAACGGTCTTATTAATAAAACCACCCGGAGACAGCTATTGGGGTGAAAACTGAGAGATCAGAGGAACAGGACAAGCCACAGCCAACCTCACCTTACCAACTCCTCAACCTCCAGAGAGAGATACTTCCTGTATACTCACGCCTATATGCCTTTCTGTCCCTGCCATTTCATTTCCTTTCTCTGCCCAGCTACATCAGTTCCTCTATCACTTCCTGTCAGTCTGTACAGACCTCCAGACCTCTATGGTTAACTAGTGCTGGAATTAAAGGCGTGTGTCACCGTGCCTGGCTCTGTTTCCAGTGTGGCCTTGAACTCACAGAGATCCCAATGAATCTCTGCCTCCCAAATGCTAGGATTAAAGGCATGTGCTATATAGGCCACTGCCTGACCTCTATATTTAATATAGTGGCTGGCCTTTTCCTCTGATCCCCAGATCAACTTTATTGGGGTGCACAAATAAAATATCACCACAAATTGATACAATGGACTTTATTAATAAATCAAACAAGATACCCAACAACCGAACTAAAAACTTGACCGAAGACTTTAACAGACACATCACCAAAAGGATCCATAGACAACAAAAAAAGCATGTGAGAAATGTTCCACATCATACATCATCAAGAAAATAAAAATTAAGCCAATGAGATGTCACACCCATTAAAATGATCAAAATCCAGTAGCGAGAATGGGGAGGAAGGGGTGTGCACCCTGCTGTCAGGAATGTAGAATGTGCCACCATGTGGAGGAAGGGGTGTGCCCCCTGCTTTTGGGAATGCAGAATGTGCAACCACTGTGGAAGAGAGTCCCCAGTTTGACTACAAAAGTACAGCTGGGAAAGTGCCTGTTGCACAAGCATCCTGGGTGAGTTTGGATCCCTAGCACCCACATTAATGCTGGGCATGGCAGTGTGCCTGTCTGTAACCCTGATCTTGGTGGTGGAGGGAATAGGCAGATCCCCAGAGCTCACTAGCCATCGACTCCAGCTCATCGATGAGCTCCAGGCTCTGGGAGGGACACTGGCCCCCCCCAAAAGTAGAAAGCACAAGACATCCCATCCAGTGTTGACCTGTGACCTATGTGCGCACACACACACACACACACACACACACACACACA
>CABHPR010147652.1:0-41799 GCA_902168415.1 Peromyscus melanophrys
CCTCTCCTCTCCTCTCCTCTCCTCTCCTCTCCTCTCCTCTCCTCTCCATCTCTGTCTACTACCTGAGAATTGGGATGTAAAGCTCTCAACTGCTTCTTCAGCACCATGCCTGCCTACCTACTGCCATGCTCCCCACCACAATAATGGACTGACCCTCTAAAACTCTAAGCAAGCTTCTCAAGTAAATGCTTTCTTTTAAAATAGTTGTCTTGGTCATGGTGTCTGTGGTCATTTGAATGAGAATAATCCCTGTGGGTTCATATGTTTGAATGCTTAAGGAGTGGCACTATTTGAAAAGATTAGAAGGTATGGCCTTGTTGGAGGAAGTGTGTCATTACAGACAGGCTTTAAGGTTTCAAAAGCCCAAGCCATATCCAGTGGTTCTTTCTTCCTGCTGCCTGTAGATCCAGATGTAGAACTCCTCAACTGCCTCTCCAGCATCATGTCTGTCTGTATGCTGCCGTGCTCCCCACCATGACAATAACGGACTAAACCTCTGAAACTGTGAGCAAGACCCAGTTAAATGCTTTCCTTTTATAAGACCCTGATGATGGTGTCTCTTCATGGCAGTAGAACAGTAACTAAGACATTGCTAAAAGCTGGATAGTATTCAGTAACCTTCAAACTTGGATATAGCCCTGCGATAAAAGAATATTTAATTAAAATAGGAACTTCTGATACACATAATGGGTTGGAAAAATTCCCAAGGCATTCTGCTAAGTGACAGAAAGCAGATTCAAAAGCATTGAGAAGGCCTCCTCAGAAGAAAGCCTCCCAAGATGCTGAAGATGAAGAACTGATCAGGGGTGGCCAGGAGGGTGAGGGTGACCATGGGGGTGCCAGAAGTGTTTGGTGTATTTAATATGCTGATGGTTATGCAAATACATACATAAGTTTAAAATCTGTAAAACTTATGGTGGATCAATGGGGGAAAGGTTCTGGTAAAATAGAAACAAAATTAAACAGCAGTGCTTTCAATCCCACCTAAAGTAACAAAAAAGTACCCAAGGAAGAATTGCCCAGGAAGCATACATCATGCTCTGCAATTAACTACAAACCTTTACTGGGAGAAGTTGAAAGAGAGCTCAGCAAAGCTTTCTGTGTTCACCAGTTCTGTAAGCTGCCTCGCATAGGCCAACATGGGGTTGCAGAGCTGCAGGTGGGGTTACATGTCATGTTTGTGTGTAAGTCCTGTGGTCACAACCAGTAAGAGGAAATAGCAAAGGCCACGGCACAGTGAAGAAAACCCTGATGAGCATCTTAACAACTACTGTGGGCCACAATCCCCCTTTCCTCAGTCAACCAGGTCTTGAGTGTTCCCTGATGTGTGCACTAATGTTCACAGAGCAGGCGTGAGGCTGGCAGTGCACGTGATAGGAAGACATTCATGAACCACTAGAGTGAGTGCCCAGGCACTGGCACGGCTGGGCACACGAACAGGGGAATTTTTAAACGAAAAACCTGGAACTACAGGCATTGCACTTGAGAACAAGTGTCACAAAGCCTTCAGCCAGCTTTGAATTTTGCCTTGACGTATCCCATCCCTTTTTTCTAGAGCATTTGGCTTCAAAGTGTCCTAATGGGCCTGTCTGCTGTGTGTGTGTTAGGTGACTATAGCAGCTGACATGGTGCCACAGGCTGGCACCAGACACTGAGTTCTTCATCTTTGGTTCTGGAAGTGTGTAATCCAGTCCCTTTTCTTGGGCTCTCTGGCATACAGGAGACAGACTCCTTCTCATTCTGACAGGAACCTACTCACACTGACAATGTTCTCCCCATTTTTATGGAGTCCTATCCTTTCTGACAAAATCCTCCCCAGTCTGACCAAATCCTCCTCACTATGAATAAGGTCCTCCCCATGCTGACAGGGTCCTTTTCACTTCGGCAGAGTCCTCTCCACTCTGACAGAATTCTCTATATGCTGACAAACTCCACCTCACTCTTACAGGTTCTTCACCACATGACATCCTTTTCCCACAACTCTGACAGAATTCTCTCTCTTCCCTTTGAGTCCTCTTCACTCTGTTAAGGCCTGCTCCTATACCCACCTCTCCCTTTTTCCCTTAGGAGGTTGGGGGAGTTGGTGTTGTATAGCTGCCCCCTCATCCAAGGGCCTCTGTCTTCATGGCCTGTCTCTTGCACCTGATTGGTGCAGTTTGTCCCAAGACACCTCCGCCTCTGCTCAAATACTGTCTGTGTCTCCTGGGGCCCAGACAGTGTCTAGTGTGGTAAAGGATCCAGATGATAAAGTGGATGATATGCTTTCAGTAACAGAGGAGCCGGGGATCCTGGAAAGAAAGTGTAGCCAAGGGCATCGAAACGCAAGGGTAACCAGGGCATGCGAGGAAGGCACAGAGCCCCCAAGGTAGGGTGACTTCTGGCTTTGAAAACTGCAGCTGAGACTCAAGCCATGGTAGAGCTGGGGAAAATAACCCTGAAAATAACATATGTCCATTAGGCTTCCACCATGATAAGAAGAAATAAAAAAGACTATCTAATTTTATCTGCAAATTTTCAGATTAGTGATGGCAACTATCTTGGTTACCAAGTGTCTGTGATTATTATTTTATAAAAAACACTTGACAGCAGCTTTTAATTTTCTTCTATTCTTCCTCCCACATGTTCATTTCTCCCATCTCTTTCTCTCTTCTTCCTTCCTTTCCTTCCCTTTTTCTTTTTATGAGAGAGTATTGCTGGGCTGGGATGTGCTGATCCCAGAGTCTTGCTCCAGGTCCAGCAGCTTCTTTCGCCCATGCTTGTGTGAGCATGCTAAACCATGTGCTAATGGGAAAGGGCCTACTGGTGGAGAGAGACTGTGCTGAACTCACTGGAGGTGAGTGTGCCAGCAGCCACAGGTCTCTCTTAATGTCAGAGAAGTGGGAAAACTGGGAGGAACTGATTTTTGAATCTTTTAGAAGTTACAGATGGATATTATTAAGAAGCATGATTTTTCTTCTGTTTTGTCAGATTGCTCCACATGGTGCAGAACTCCCAGCTTATTTTGGCATCATTAAGCCCTTTAATTACTAACACAAAGATAAGCACAGGACCTCCACCAACACAGGGCTGTACACAGGGAGGGTTCTGATAAATTTTACTGTTCCGTTTAGTAGAATGTCAGACATGTTTCCTTCATTGCCAATTATGAATTGTGTAAAATGCTATTTATTTTTAGAAAGAATTTGCAAGAGTGCTTTTTACTCTGCAGAAACGATGGATGATTAATGCCATTACAAAGAAACTTTATGAGAGAAAGGAAAACATTTCTTTGTGGGTGGGAGTGTTGCACCAACACTTAGTCAAATGTAGACACAATAAAACATGTGCACTCCTCAGCCCTACGCCCTCTTCACTGGGAGTCTGTGGAAAGATTTCAGAGCAGGTTGGCTACCCTTACCACAGGAGGACACTGTGGGCTGCTCCTTTCTGCTACAGGAAACTAGTGTGGAGTTTGGATTAGCTCCTTTTTCTTCAGCCTCTGCCTCATGGATAGTTCATGAATAATCCACACAGAATTCACACATACTAAAGTCCCTCTAATAAGTGGAAGATGGGCTACATGGAGCCATTCCTCCATGGACCTGCAAAAGCAAGACACAGGGATATTAAATAGGAGATCAGTTTGAACAGTTGCAAGCGAAGTCTAGGCCAGGGTGTGGAAACCCAGATGGTTGGAGTTGAAGGGGTGCTGGAATTTAATCTGACCCAGCGCCCCTCTTTTTCAGATGAAGAGCTGAGGCTGGGCAAGGTAGGAGATACTAATGTAGGTAGTTTAGAAACATAATGGAAGAAGACATTTCTGCTCTAGGTCCCTTTTGATATATGGCATGAAGTCATACCTTGAAATGGTACCTACTCCCTCTTTCCCAGTCATACCCAGAAAGGAGATTTTCCACAGAAAATTGGGGGTTCAGTGACTGTGTGTGTGCATAAGGATGAATGTTCTAGGCCCTTTGTGAACGTGTCATTTCTGTTTCTGTCTCAATAACCCAGCCTCCTGGTCCAGAGCGCATCCATCATCCACCAGCAGCAGCATTTGGCAGAACTTTCCCTCTTGCTGTACACCTTCAGACCTTCACTTTAAACTGTCAAAAGAAGAGGAGATGCACATAGAGCACTGGTGGGGGTAGGAATCCGGAAACAAACTGATCTGCTGAGCAGGGCCCTTGGCTGCTCCGTCTGTTACAATACAATAAAACGCCCATTGGAGGAAGGGTTAATTGGGCTACAAGAGTTCAAAATAACTTTGACATATTAAGTAGCTTTGCTGTGATTCTTGAAATTCAGTTCTCCTACTCTAGTGTGAAATAAACAAATACATGGAAACATGTGTGTTCTTGATGAGCTTTGAGCAGAAGTTTGTAGTCAGAAGGTTTCTCCCATCCCACCAGGACCCTGCAGTCCCGTGGCCCACATATAAAATATTTACTCAGAAGTTTATATCAATTATAACTGCTTGGCCATTATCTCAGGCTTATTACTGGCTAGCTCTCACACTTAAATTAACCCATAATTCTTATCTATGCTTAGCCACGTGGCTTGGTACCTTTTCTCAGTTCAGCCTTGTCATCTTGCTTCCTCTGTGTCTGGCTGGTGACTCCTGACTCAGCCCTTCCTCTTCCCAGAATTCTCCTTGTCTGCTCACCCCACCTATACTTTCTGCCTGGCTACTGGCCAATCAGCATTTTATTTATCAACCAATCAGGGCAACACATATTTACGGCATACAGAACAACATCCCACAGCAGAAGGTGGATACCATTGCTGGATGGGCTCTCAAAGAGCCGAGGATTAACTCACTTGCTCCTTCGCAGTGCCTAGAGATTGCACAGAGCCATACCTCTGTGCTGACACATGCAGTTGTCAGGTAAGCAAGTGGACCCCAGACTAACTCTTGAGAATCACTAAGCCCAGCCAGCTATGCTGGCATTATTACTGGCCCCTTTGACAGTGATGGCCTATCAGGGACTCTAGCCTTCCTTGGGAGACATTCCTAGCCTCTTCTCATCCGTTAACTCAGAAGACCAATGTTAAAAGAAAGGAGTTAGCAGTTATATGCAGCTGTATATGTCACTCTGGCTCCTCATATATCAAGCTTAAGTGTGTTGAGTGGGCTCTCTATTCAGTAGAGCCACTTACTCACAAACAATCATCACATTAGATCCTGCCCTCCGAAGGAAACAGGGTGCTTGCCTAATCTAGTCTGTGCTGAAGGATGTTGTCTTAGTCACTGTTCTATTGCTGTGAAAAGACACAATGACCAAGGCAACTCTTATAAAAGAAAGCATTTAATTGAGGTTTTGCTCATAGCTTCAGAGGGTTAATCCATCATCATCATGACAGAGAGCATGGTAGTAGGCAGGCAGGCATGGTGCTGGAAAAGTTCTGATCCACAGACAGTAGAGAGAGAGAAAGGGAGGGAGGGAGAAAGAGTCAGAGGCAGACTGACTGGACCTGTGAGCTTTTAGGTTTCAAAGCCCCTAGTGACATACCTCCTCCAACAAGGCCACACCTATTCCAACAAGGCCCCACCTCCTAATCCTTCCCCAATAGCTCATCAACTGGGGAATAAGCACACAAATGTATGAGCCTTTGTGAGGCAATCTCATTCAAAATACCATAGATGGCTTTGCCATTTGTTATATCTTCTGCTGAGCATGACCTTGACCACTGCCTATCAGCATGGGCCACTGACCACCTTGACTAGCAGTTCCCACTAAGTCACCAATAAAGTCCTCCTATGTCTGTCAATTCCACTTCCTAGGGACTTTATTCTACCCTGTGTCAGTGAAACAGGCTGGGGTTTGCCTTTCTCGCAGATGGTCTGGGAAACACTGCTCACACTGTTTAGCTGGTATGTGTAGAGCATTTATCTGTGTGGGTTCTTGGGGTTTTCAAGGAGGCTCTTCAAGTGCCCCACCCCAGTGGAGTACATAGCACTCTCACATCTCACCTAATGATGAGTGAAGCGACCAAGTCCATACCTCAGGGGAAGCAAGTTCATTTGTTTGAAGGAAAGGAGCTGTACTGCTTGGCAACAGTCCCGTGAGCCCTGCGTTCTGTATCCAGCTGGAGGGTGTTCCTTCTCTTTTAAAGAAAATAGACCTCTCTATTCTTCAAGGGAGACAAGACAAATGCTCAGCTCTTTCCATGCCAAAGGTCAAGGTTACCAATTTACAGTTGGCCCTCTGCATCTATGGGCACTGCCCCTGCGGCTTTAACCAACTGCAGAGAAAAAATATTTTTAAAAGAATTGCACATAGGTCCAAAAGGCAATATTTGGATTTGCTGTGCTGGGTCCTTTGCTGAGTCCAGTGGAATGCGGTGTTGTGTAGACCTACCACACTGTGATCACAATTGCACTCTCCTGCTGTTCTCCAGGGCTCATTGGCCAAGCATTGATCTCCTTGGCTCCTTAGGCACTATGTGCCTATGCCTGTGGTGCATGTGTCTGGACAAAAGATATACCAGCTTCTTTCTTGTCATTATTTCCTAAAGAACACAGTATAATAACTTCCTATACTACACTTATACAGCATTTGGCATTCTGAGCCATCCAGGGATGAGTAGACATCCACAACAGGAAGAACAGGGGCTATGCATGTACTTCGCTGTGTTGTGGACAAGATGGGCACCTACAGATTTTGCTGTATGAGAGGTGCTGGAACTAATCCTCTGTGAAAACGGCGTCACTAATCAAATCCACATTGACTTTTATTGATCTGTGAGTCAAAAAAAATTATCTGAGCATCCTTCTTCATAGTATGTGCACTAAGATGGAAAGGGCCAGACTATAACAGTCCAACCACTGTCACACTTCGGAGACCCCTCTGGGAAGGTGCTGGAGAGGGGCTGTGTCACCAGGTTTCTTGGGTGCCTGATGGTTCTGCCCTTGGGTTGTATTATTTCCCCCCCTGGCTCTTGACTCCATTGTTGGGATTTTTTTTCTTTTTCAATTAACCTGTTTGATCATTGTAAAGTGGGGAGTCATCATCCTTGGGAGTCTGAAGCCTTGTTTCCAGGCTGCTGTCTTCCCATGAGAGATGGGAATGTACAGGTAGAGCTAAGTCTTACATTTTTATTATTTTCTTGACTTGAGGTTCTGTGTGCAGAAATTCTTAAAACTTAACTTCTTATTGGCCTAGGCAGTGCCCAGCTGTGTCAGCAGGTTCCTTCTCCATGTGGCACTGACATGATAAGTCTGTGTTTGCTGCTGCTTCTCCCATAGCCTTCATTTTCCCTCTTTTCCCTGAAAATTATACACACCCGACCTGAGGGTGTATGTGTATGTGTATATATACCTCATATATATACTTTAGATACCTAAGTCCACGGATAGTTAATGTGAGATTTAACAAGGCAACTCCACCTAGTTAAAAGGGGGTTTATTTTGGGGTAACTTACAGCCAGTAAAGGGGTTGGTTACAGGATCCGGGAGAGGTGAGGTGCAGTCCAGCAGAGTTCTCTGGAGAACTGACTCGGTCTGCCATCCAGCATCTAGGATCATGAGGAGCCAAGAGGGCCAGCACAGATGCCTCTAGAGTCTTAAGGGCTCCCATCTCGGCCATGACCCAGGGGCGTGTCATAGGTAGGCATGGCAGTTACCGGCTGCCTCAGTCTGGAGGTGCTTCAAGGTCAAAGCTGTAACAGCTATCCACTACAGACAGTAGTCCCTAACGCAGAATTCTCTAACACATACATACAGCCTAAGCAGTCCTCCTGTGTACTTTACATCACCCTGGGCGATTCATAATACCAATACACTGCAGATGCTGCCTAATTCAAACAAGGACAGGAAATTCTGAATATGTTCAGTACAGTTTCGGTATTTTCCATCATGCTTGGTTAAATTTCCAGATGTGGAGCTTCAAGTAAGGCGGACAGACGACAGTTACCATAGCTGTGTCAGCTTTCAGTAGAGGAGCCACACTTCGCTTAAATCTCTTTTCCTTGAGAGTTTCCAGAGTGCCCCTGAACCCCTTTAGTGGTTTCAGTGCTGGATGTGCTATCTCTACATAACTGATTCTCAGGCTCGGGGCAGCTCTGGATGATTATGTCCTGATGGGGTGAGGGCTGTTGCTGCTGTCTGCCCTTCCAGACTCTGTGATGGCTTCCTCTTTTCTCTTTTACAGCTGCTTTCCAACTCCCTACATTTGTTCTGGGAGAATTCTTTTCCCATGGTAAGATCCTAAGCACAGTCATAGCACTCAATATGTGCTCATTAACCTTATTTCCCACCTCTGCTCAAAGAGCTGTATGCTCATTAGACATTCATTCTGCCTTGTCACAGGTCAGATTCGGTGTGTTTAGCCCATATTTGTCACCAAGCTGCTAGCTTTTAGTCCCAAGTTCATGACTCCTACGTCAGTCAATTTTTCTTTTTCTTTTATAGAAAATGGATTTTTTTAAAAAATCATACCATATATCTCCCCACTTCTCCCAGTTCCACTCCACCTCCCTACCCATCTGGACGCACCCGCTTTCTCTCTCTCCTTAGAAAACAAATAGGCATCTAAGGAGTCATGATGAGATAAGAACAAAACAAAAGCGAACAAATGGGAGTAGGACAAAACAAGCAAACAGAAGAAACAAAGAAAAAGCTCAGGAAATGAATATTGATGCAGAGACACACATGTTTACACACATGGGAATCCCTTACAACCCCCAAACTGGAAGCCATAATAAACAAACAAACAAAAAACCATTATGAGACAAAGAACCTCCTATGATGCTATTGATTCCATTTTCTGTTGGCTACCTACTGCTGGGCATGGGGCCCACCCTTAAGAGTGGTTTGTGAGACTCCTTTGGAGAAAACTCGTTTCTCCTTTGGGAGCAGTTATCACCTGGAGATAGGTTCTGGGCTAGGGATGGGAGCTTGTGTCCACTTCTCCTCTCAGCTCTAGGACCACATCTGGTGCAGACCCTGTGCATGCTGTCAGTCTCTGTGAGTTCATATGCACAGCATCTCTGATGTGTCTACAAGGCCTTGATCCCTTGGTGTTCTCCATCCCCTCTGGCACTTACACTCTTTCTGCCTCCTCCTCCTCCTCCTCCTCAGGGTTCTCTGAGCTCTGAGGGGAGGGATTTGATGGAGATATCCCATTTAGGGCTGAGTGTTCTAAGGTCTCTCACTCCCTGCATATTGTCTGGCTGAAGGTCTCTATATTTATTCCCATTTGCTGCAGGAGGAAGCTTCTCTGATGATGGCTGAGCAAGGCATGGATCTATGAGTATAGCAGAATGTCATTAGGATCCATTTTATTGCTATGTTCCTTTAGCAGAACAGTATTTGGTTTTCCCCTAGGTCCATGACCTATCTAGTCTCAGGTTCATGGCCACCCAATCAGCACAGGATATGGGCTCTATCTCATGGAATGGGCCTTAACACAAATCAGATGTCGGTTGGTTACTCCCATAAGCTTTGTGCCACTACTGCACCTGTATATCATGCAGGCAGGTCACCACTGTAGATCGAAAGGTTTGTGGCTGGATTGATGTTTAACTTTCTTCTTTGGTAGTGTGCAGAGTACCTTTCAGTACCATGAACATTCATCAGTAGGGGTAAAGGCTGTAGATAGGCACCAGCTTGAGTTCTCTGTGTTCAATGAATTGTGTAGCTGTTGTTTTCAACAATAGGCCCTCACCAGCAGCAATAGCCTGTGTTGTTTGAGGTCTCCCATGGGTCCTCTTTGGCTAAGAACTCAATTAGATGTTCACCCATTCCTAGTATTAGAAGCTTCTTTGGGTGATGAGAGGTGTCCAGTTGGGGCTCTGTTTCCCCTGTTATTTGGAGATTTCAGTTAGATAGCCTTCATATATGCATATATTCTAGGGAGCTTCTACTGTATTAGATTTTCATTATGATCCTTCAAATGACCCTTAGTTTTAGCTGTCCCTCCCTGTATCACCTCCCTTACTCTCTTCTTCTCCCCCTCTTTCCCTTTGATCCTCCAAGTCCACACCCTCGCCTGTCTATCCATAACTATTCTGTTTCCCCATCTATCCTTCTAGTCCCTTCTCTATACCTAACCTCTGTGGTTATATGGATTGCAACTTGCTTATCAGTGACTTAACAGCTAACATCCACATATAAGTGAATACATACCATATTTGTCTTTCTAGGTCTGAGTTACCTCACTCAGGATGATTTTTTTCTAGTTTCATTCATTTACCTATGAATTTCATGATTTAATTTTTTAACAGTGGAGTAATATTCCATTGTATAAATGTACCACATTTTCTTTATCCATTCATCCCTTGACAGACATCTAGGTTATTTTCAACTTCAGGCTATAATGAACACAGCATCAGTGAACATAGTTGTGCAAATGTCTCTGTAATAGGATGAAGCATCCTTTGGCTATATGTCCAAGAGTGGTATAGATGGATCTTGAGGTACATCAATTGCTGCCTTCCTGAAAAAAGTCCTCACTGATTTCCATAGTGGCTGTACAAGTGGATACATTCCTACCATAAGGGATGAGTGCTATCTTTGTCCCATATCTTCAGCAGCATAAGCTTCTGTCATTTGTTTTCTTGGTCTTGGCCATTCTTACTGATGTAAGATGAAATATCAGAGTAGTTTTGATTTGCACTTTCCTGGTGACTAAGGATGTTGGATGTTTCTTTAAGTGCTTCTCAGCCAGTTGAGTTTCCTCTTTTGAGAATTCTGTTTAGATTTGTACCCCATTTTTAATTGAATTACTTGTTTTCTTGATGTCCTATTTTTTTTGAGTTCTTAAATATTTTGAATATTAGCCCTCTATCAGATGTATAGTTGGTAAAAATCTTTTCCTGTTCTGGAGCCTTCTGCTTTGTCAAAATGATGGTGTCCTTTGCCATGCAGAAGATTTGCAGTTTCATGAGGTCCCATTTATTTGAGTTTTTTTGTTTGTTTTGGTCTTTCAAGACAGGGTTTCTCTGTGTAGCCCTAACTGTCTTAGAACTTACTTTGTAGACCAGATTGGCACCTGCCTTTGCCTCCCAAGTGCTAGGATTAAAGGCATGTGCTACCACACCAGGTGAGGTCCCATTTAATAATTTTGTTCTCTCTCTCACCAATTGGACTCCTGGTGCTCCACCGGGGGCTTGGCCGTGGATCTCTGCATCTGCTTCCATCAGTCATTGGATGAGAGTTCTATCATGACACTTCGGGTGTTCAGCCATCCGATCACCAGAGTAGGTCAGTTCAGGCTTTCTCTCGACCATTGCCAGTAGTCTATTGTGGAGGTATCTTTGTGGATTTCTGGGGACCTCTCTAGCACTCCGCTTCTTTCTATTCCCATGGGGTCTTCATCTATCATGGTATCTCTTTCCTTGTTCTCCCACTATGTTCCTGATGCAGCTGAGACCTCCCACTCCCCTAAGTGGGACCTCCTACTCCCCTAAGGGATTATATAAGCAAGAGATATTGAGACTATAATTGGAAAAAGCACAGGGACAAATAGCCAAACTAGTGGAAACACATGAACTGTGAACCAATAGCTGAGGAGCCCCCATGGAACTGGACCAGGCCCTCTGGATAACTGAGACAGTTGATTAGCTTGAACTATTTAGGAGGCCCCCAGGCAGTGGAACTGAGACCTGTCCTTGGTACATGAGCTGGCTTTTTGGAACCTAGGGCCTATGCTGAGACATTTTGCTCAGCCTTGGTGTATAGAGGAGGGGACTGGACTTGCTTCAACTGAATCTACCAGGCTGGGCTGACTACCCAAGGGAGACCTTGCCTTGGAGGAGGTGGGAATTGGGGGTGGATTGGGGGAAAGGTTGGGAGGTGGGAGGAGGGAGGACAGGGGAATCCGTGGCTGATATGTAAAATTAAATTAATTATAAAATAAAAATATTTAAAAGAAAATTTTGTTCTTAGTGCCTGTGCTATGGGTGTTCTGTTCAGAAAGGCTTTTCCTGTGCCAATGTGTTCAAGACTGTTGCCCACTTTTTCCTCTATCAGATTCAGTGGATCTGGACTTATTCTGAGGTCTTTGATCCATTTGGAGCTGAGTTTTGTGCTGGGTAATAAGTATGGATCTGTTTGGATGCTTCTCACTGTACTCACCCAGGTTGTCAGTCTATCTTTTGAACCCTGTTTTTATGTCTGTCAGAATATGAGAATATATGAACAGAAATAACACACACACACACACACACACACACACACACACACACACACACTTACTCATTTGCTTATTTCTATCTCATACTCTGCCTTGTGTTTAGGATTGCCTATTAGATACATACATTTTGGAGGTAGCAGCCTTTAATCTATAAGGGCATGTTTGGAAGATGTATGAGTGACACAGAGACTTTTGAAGGTCATCTGTTTGCTGAGACATCACAAAGCCCCTGAGAGCTTGTGAGTTGACATTGGACTGAGTCTTCTGGGAAAGTTTCCTGATCAGCTTTTTTCCTGGCTGCTCAGAAGCTCACGTAAACTCGGCTTCTCTGCTCTTAACTCCCCTTTCTCTGAAGGTGAAGGCCTGGACAATGCTCTGCCCTGTTTTCTGTTTCTAGATACTTGTACCACAAACTGAGGTATGTATAAAGAATAGACATTTTCTCAGGCCACATTTCTGGAAGCTGGATGCCCAAGGGCATGGTGTCTTATTGTTGAGTCTTAACACAGCGCAGAGGAGGCAGGTACTACATGGTGAGACAGAAGCCTGCTGCCTTCAGTCTCTCTTCTCTTAATTACCAATTTCTGGACTTAACCAAGATGTATTTAATTTTACATTTTTGTTCATTTTATATCCCCTCCCCCTTCTCCTTCTCCCTCCTTTTCTTTTCCTTCCTCCCTCCCCCTTCTCTGTCTCCATCTCAATCTGTGTGTGAATGTGGGCCCACATGGGACACAGTGCATCTGCGGAGGTCAGAACACAACTTTCAGGAGGTCAGTCTCTCCTTTCATCATGGATCCCTTGGGATCAATCTTAAATCTTCAGGCTTGCACAGCAAGAACTTTTTGTGCTGAGCTGTTTCACCAGTCTGTCTTCCTTTTCTTGAAAAGCCATGAACACCATGATAGGGACCTTAACCTCACCTAATCCAAATTACACTCCAGACACCAGACACTCTCAAATGGAAATTTCCAGCATGTGGACTTTCAGTGAATGCATACAACATGCTTTTGGTTTCCTCTGAACAGAATCCAAACTTTTTTCTGTGTGTGCATGGTATTATGACACTAAAACACACAATTTTTTAACTTAAGATTTGTCTTATTTGACTAGAAAACAAGCTCCCTGATGACCATGACCTTTTCTCCTTATAAGTGCTACTTCTCTGAGGGCTACAGGGCCTGGCGTGGTCAATGTAATAAAGCAGCGGTAAAGGAAACATTAGTTAATGGAACACTAGCTGAGTCTCTGGGGCCTTCTTTTCCTGGAAGCTTGATTGAAAGGAGAATTACCTAGTTCATTGAAAGCTACTGAGTTCATGTTCTGCAAAGCAAGAAATTTATAATGCCTAATACATAATGGAAACTATGAAAGAGCAAGCTTTTGAGATCAACCCCTAAATCCACCTGTCCCCAGACCTATGGTGATTTTTCACAGTGTGGTTACAAAACAGCTTTAGAAACAGATGAGACAGAGATATTCCTTGTATTCTGTAGTGCTCTTGGCCCTGTCTCCATTCTCTGATCATGACAACAAAGTCATATTGGGCCTGTGAACCCTGGAACAACAGTTTTCAACACTGGATCTTTGCCTGTGTGACCCTAACCTCCACCACTGCCACTCCTCCCCCATCCTCCCACCTCCACCTCCCAGCCTTCTGTTAACATCAAGATTGCCTTCGGTGGCTTTTCACTCCAGTTTTGTGCTGTTTATTTCTTGTACTTCCTCTTCCTCCTAAAGTTGTGTGATTTGGGAAGACTGTTGAATAAAATGATGAGTCATTTCATGAGCTAGTATTTATAAGTTACTGGCTCTCCGTGCTTAGCATCCACATTTCTGTTTCATCATTTTATTTACACATTTAGGAAGGGGACATTTTTTCCTCATTGTATAGAGCATTGGCTCTGAGTTATCACACAAGGTGTCCAAGTTTAGATTAGTTTAGGCTCTGCACCACATCCTGAAGTGTGTAGTGCTCTCTCTTCAACCCCCATCAGATTATATATTCTTATTGCAATTTAAGGTTAACAAAACAATGCATCAAGGATTCCATCATATTGTTTGCTGATAATGTCAATTAGTGTTTGTTGGATGTGAATATGCTAAGCCAGACAGTTTATCAGTGACTCACAAAGAGAGGAGGGGTGGGGTGAGAATGTGGAGAAAACTAAACTTTTTACCAAGACAGCAAAGCATATTGAAATTCAGTCTCCTTAAATGTTTGAAGCCCTATGAAAGGGATGCCTCCTACAGGGAGGAAAGGATTCATAAGTAGGACAAAAGTGACCAGTTCATCTACCCTGTTACATCTCATAGGTTTAAGGTTCCTAAGCACCTGCCTGTCTCCTTTCTCAGGCTGAAAGGCTTTTCAGATTGACCACAGATTAAGGGAAAGTATCTTTTCTCTGTTTCAGGAATACCAAATTGATATATTTTTTGCTCAAACCTGGACAGACAGCCGCCTTCGATTCAACAGTACAATGAAAATACTTACTCTGAACAGCAACATGGTTGGCTTGATATGGATCCCAGACACCATCTTCCGAAACTCTAAAACAGCAGAGGCTCATTGGATCACCACACCCAACCAGCTCCTCAGAATCTGGAATGATGGGAAAATCCTTTACACATTAAGGTAAGATGTTGTATAGCTCAGTTTTTTTTTAAACTTTATTTTTTTATTTAAGAATTTTTTTTATTCATTTAACATACGAACCACAGATCCCCTTCTCATCCTTCCTCCTGCTCCCCTCCAGGTTTCTTCCCTGCCCCAATCCCCATCCCCTCCTCCAAAAAGGAAAGGCTTCCCATGAGGAGTCAGCAAACCTGATATACTCAGTTGAGGGAGGACTAAGCCCCTCCCCACTGCATCAAGACTGAGCATGTTGTCTCACCATAGGTAATGAGTTCCAAAAAGCCTGCTCATGCACCAGGGATAGATCCTGATCCCACTGCCAGGGCCCCTCCAACAGACCAATCTACACAACTGTCTCCGATATGCAGAGGGCCTAGTCCGGTCCCATGCAGGTTCCACATAGCTCAGTTTTTTAAACTGACTCTTTATTAATGGAATCTAAGGTAGTATTACTTTCTGCTATACCCAGGAAACACGAACGAAGAGAATAGATCTATTCAAGCCCTGCTTGTAAAAAACTGGAGACCCTTTTGTCTCAAATATTCATCTTCTTGGAGCTCAGGGGTGCAAAGTGTTTTCCTGGAACACAAAGGACTGCAGTAAAACCCCAGATGGGGGCTTCCTGCTGGGCAGCTGTTCTTTCCAGGGTGCTGAATGTCTATGTGGACTTCTTGGGACCTTGACTTCCAAAGACAATACTTCCTTTATCTAGACAAACACATTAATTCTGCAAGTTAGGTCACAGGAGCTAAGGAAAGAGAGACCTTAAAGAGGCCTCTCCACAGAACTCAGAACCCCATGTGAAAGCTTGGCCTCCTTAAAAGAAGAGGGAAAGGATTAAGGAGCCTGACAGAGGTGACCAGTTCACCTACCCCCTATTACAGGTTTAAGGTTCCTAAGCACCTGCCTGTCTCCTTTCCCAGGCTGAAGGGCATTTCAGATTGACCATAAATTAAGGAAAAGCGACTTCCTTTGAAACACACTGCTTTTCCCAGGCTCCCTTAAGCATCTCTTCCTCATAGCTTCTAAAATTCTCCTTCATGCCATATTCATTATAGAGATTTTAATTATGAGTGATCATGGCACAGAGGAGAAATCGTGATTCCTAACACTAAAGTTCCCGCAGCACCAGTAGACACACACTGACATCAAAATGTGAAGGCATCACCAAAGCCCAAGGGAAGGAAGCTTCTAGACAGGGACCAACAGAAAGAACAGCAAAGAACCACAGCATGTTTGGTGATGCCAAGGGCTAAGAAAGACAGAAACTCTAACAGGCTTCTCATCAATCACAAAGGACTAGGAAGGAGACTCAGAAAAGAAGCTGATTCCGAGCAAAACAGTCCTGGGCCTGGCTGGTCCTAAATCTATGATAAGAATTTTGACACACAGGGAACATGAAATGTACTTGAATAGTACAGCTGCCACCTGCCTGGGGCAATAGAGGGAGGTAGCCAAAGAAGAAATGCCACAGAAGTGGATGGATTTGGCCTAATACCTGTGTGGACCGGCACACCAGTTTCAAGTGGAAGGATTTTATTGGAACAAATAGAAACAGTGGCTTAGAAAACAACAGCTGGTTTTTCCCCACTGTGACTCGGCTTGTGTTTCTAGGCACCGCTGGAGTTTTCCTAGAATTCCCTCTACTTAAAAGCAAAACAGAGTAGCACAGTAAGAAAGCAATCAGAGGGCCCCACTTAATGAACCAGAGTGAGGGGGACAGTGTGTCCTGGCATTACCCGCCCCCACCACCACCAGCATGCATGCATGCATCTGTAGTGTGATGCCTTACCCACCTTGGAGGCCTTGGCTATGCTGTCGCTGATCCCAAATGATACGGGTCTCTTTCATAGGCTCACTATCAATGCAGAGTGCCAGCTGCAGCTGCACAACTTCCCCATGGATGCGCATGCCTGCCCCCTGACCTTCTCTAGCTGTGAGTACACAGGGGATTTGCATCTGGGTGGGGAGCTCTGGGGCTGGATCTGGCTGGACTGGGTCTGGTTTCCCGTGTACAGCCCTGCTGTTTGGTGACTCTGTTACTACACAACCAAAGAAAACCAGTAGTAGTTGTGTCGCTGGCCACCAGGATGGTTTTACTCTAGACTGCGTCGCACAGAACATTGCAAAACAGGTAAATTTGATTAAAGAGTGAGCAACTCTGTTACTGATGATGATATTGAAGGATTTAGAGGCTAACCGAGGCATTCACTCCCCAGGGAGACCAATACTAATGAGCTATGCCTATTTTTTTTGCAATTTTTGCCACATTTTTAGGTTTAATATTTTAAAGATTTGCCTTTTAATGAAGAAGGTCAGCTCTTCCCTTTGAACCTACTTATATGTCTTCTGGAACAGGTGGTGATTGATTTAGATCATTCCTAATGCTAAGTGCCTGAGCACATCCACAAGGAAATATCAAATATCAGATGCATTTGCTGACTTACAAAGCTTTTAAGCAAAGGTCAATATGGAAATTCACCTATTGAATTTATGGTGATTTATTTTAAATGTATTAATCACAAGTACTTACGTATGTATGTAAGACTCACAAACATTTAAATAACTGTATTGGCTTTCTTTAAAACTGACTATAAAGCATGTCTGGCAAGTCTGAGGGAGCCTCAGGCAGACAGACTGTGGTATCAGGGGACAGACACACTTTAGAATTGGTTTTAAGTTCAGAAGAATTCAAGATGCAGCACAGAGTTTAACTGACCTCCTAGACTTGGTAAAAATGATCTCACGTAAAGAACAGCTATTGACTAGCTGAATCTAAATTTACTGTATTTGTTGATAGCACAAACGGCTGGTGTCCAGCACTTGAATGTACCTGTCTCTGGTGTGGTAAGTTTACATACAGATCCCTAGGCAGTTGTTTCCTATATTTAAAAGTCAGAGAATGGCAGACTCTGCAGCAGTCTTGTGAGCTGTTCGGGCACATGTGGACACATGGCGTGATTCTGAGTAATCTATGCAGGCCATATTTATCACACACACACACACACACACACACACACACACACACACACACACACACCCGCCCCCCAGCTGCTTCCACTGTTCTTTCCGATACGTCAACATGCCATTGCCTCAGCTATTGAGTTTGTAATTTAAGTGGTTGCATTATACTAACAGGCTTTCCATTCGCTCTTTTTTCCAATCTCCTACTCAATTTTAGATTTCTTTACCACATTTTTGATGACTTCTATTTTGAAAAATTTTCAAAACTATTCATCTCTGTGGGACAGCTTTGCACAATTAGTTTCTGAGTCATTTGTCAATTTGAATTAATGTTTCCTAGGACCTCTTCTAAGAATGTCTTTGTGAATTTATTGAGGCCTTATGCTTTCTAAGCGTGCATTGAACTTACTAAATTTGCACCCATCTTCCCATCTTTGCAAGTGATTCCCGTCCTCACCCCATGGTAATTATTGATCTGGTTTGTATCACTGCATATTAGCTGCCTGGTCGATAATTTCATAGTTGGTGTCTGGTCTCTTTTACTCAGCAGGATGTCACTGTGAGTCATACATGTTGGCACATTAGTTAGTGGTTCCTTTTTCTGTCATTTTAAAGTTTAAGCCAGAGAAGCTGGGTTATACATATGGTGTGAACTTAAGTCTATACATTCTTGCAATTTCAGGCTCCAGAGTATAAATTCATAAGTTAGAAAAGCACTTTTGCTCATGCATCCCTTCACGGGCAAGGGTGGATTGGAGGCTCCTTTACAGACTCCTTCAAGAGACCTCCAGCTGAGGGCTTTTTGCCTCTGGAATCTTACCTTCTACCAGGGCCTGGCCTTGGGCCTGGTCTTGTCCCTTGCCTGGGTGGAATCCTCAGGCACCCGAGGAAGTCAGCAGAGACAACAGGGCTCCAAGTGTCCCATCTCAGGCATGCCCTTACAATCGTGTTTCTTCCTGTCAGTTTCCTTTACACCCTCACGCTTTCAAAACTTGTTTAACTATTCTGCAGAATCTTCTAAATCTTCCATTCCAGAACAGGATTATGTATGCATGACATTTGCTCTATTTCTAGAGAGAATATAGCTTATAGAAATAAAATTATTTTAGTGTGTAAAAAAGGATATAAAATATATATCCCTTCTGGAACTAGTTAGTAATTAGAATAAAGTACCAGGAAGCAGGCTGTTATAATTTGTGAGACCAGACATAATTAATTCTGTGTCTGGTATAGAACAGTTGTGGAAGGTGATCACAGTAAATTAAAAAGATGAGTAACTAAAATAAGAGGAGCTTTCCAAAAGATTTTTAAAAAATGTTCTCTGTGTGATTGTTTTGACTGCATCTTTATCTGTATACCCATGATGGCTGTCAGAGGGTGCTATATCCCCCTGGTGTTACAGGAGGTTGTGAGCCACACCTTGTGGGTTGTGGGCATGAACTTGGGTCTTCTGCAGGAGCAGTATTCACTCTTAACTGCTGAGCTGTCACTACAGCCCCTATGATATCTGTCTTGAGGTTCTTTGTAGAGCAACAATTAAGTTAAAAGACAAAATGTGTGTAAATGGCTATTTTTAATCTTTCTTTACAGTTATTTTGAATATAGTTTATTTCCTTATTGGTTTTCTCTTGGTTAAATATTAGCATTATGAAAAAGTCTTCCTCTCTGCTCAGCTGACTGATCAGAATATATTCCCACGAACATTATTTCTTTTGTGGTTTAATTTTCAGAAATTGTATGGCCTTTGAAATGCTGATAGAGCTAATGTGCCACAGCTACAACATACAAGTGCTTTTCAACTTATAGTGCAAATACATCCAGATGGATGCATTGTTGGGTCGAAAACACCCAAATTGCAGACATATTGATTGCAACATGCTGAGCTCCATAACTCAGAAACAAAGCATTCTTTAGTGCCCATTTTGCACACTTAGTGATTACAAGGTTGGTTGTTTGCTTTGGATGCTGCTGTTGCTTAGAATCACCAGAGAGAACCATGTGGATGCAACAGCCTACGGAAGACCTATATATTATGAAAGGTGTTTTAAAATTGTATATTGCTTTCACAGTATTCTAAGGTAGAAAAAATTGTCTAACCATCATAAGAAACATTGGAGGTATATATACATACATATGTGTGTGTGTGTGTGTGTGTGTGTGTGTGTGTGTGTGTGTGTGTAATGAACACAGAGGGAAGCAACAGCAAGTGTGTAGAGTCAGTTCTCTCTTCCCTATATATGAGTTCCTTGATTCACTGATTCATCTCATTAATCCTCTCTGTATTTTTATCACTTTTTTTTTTTTTGGTTTTTCGAGACAAGGTTTCTCTGTGTAGCTTTGTGCCTTTCCTGGATCTCACTCTGTAGACCAGGCTGGCCTCGAACTCACAGAGATCCACCTGCCTCTGCCTTCCGAGTGTTGGGATTAAAGGCGTGTGCCACCACCACCTGGCTAAAACTATTCTTTGTTTGTTGTTGTTGTTGTTGTTGTTTTGTTTTTGTTTTTTGTTTTGTTTGGTTTTGGTTTTGGTTTTTCGAGATAGGGTTTCTGTGTGTAGTTTTGTGCCTGTCCTTGATCTCGCTCTGTAGACCAGGCTGGGCTCGAACTCACAGAGATCCTCCTGGCTCTGCCTCCCGAGTGTTGGGATTAAAGGCGTGCGCCACCACCGCCCGGCTTTTATCACAATTTTAAAATGAAACAAATATTATAAATAGTAATTTAACCAAGGGTGATATATAGGGAAAGTAAGTACATAAAGAAGTTACAAAAAAAAGAAGTTACAAATCATAAAATTTAGTTAATATACGTTGAAATCAGAAAGAGCTATCACTACATTATTAATCATTATTAAAATGGCTGAAATACAACACAGTGGTAAGAAAGTAGAAGACACTGGACATTCTATTGATGGGAATATAAAATGGCAGAAATAGAAAAGAATTTAGAAGTTCCTTTCAAAACAAAACCATACTATCTCCTAGTTCTCCACTAGATATTGCAGTTAGACATTGGGCCCTGAGAAACAAAGTATATAATCATGTAATCATGAAGACCTACTTATGGATATTCATGAAGACCTACCTATGGATATTCATGAAGACCTATCTATGGATATTTATGAAGATCTACCTTGGATATTCATGAAAACATACCTTTGGATATTCATGAAGACCTATCTATGGATATTTATGAAGACCTACCTTGGATATTCATGAAAACCTACCTATGGATATTCATGAAGACCTACCTGTAGATATTCATGAAGACCTACCTATGGATATTCGGAGCATTATTGCTTTTCTTTCCTAGAGACAGATTCTCTGCGTAGCCCTAGTCTGCCTTGACTTCCAGTCTTCCTCAGCTTCTCAGTACTGGGGCTACAGGCATACACCATCTGCTCAGCTATAATACCAATCCCTAATGGAAAACACTTTCATGCCTGTCAGTTCACAGGCTGATAAGAAAGTTGCTCTTAGATCCTTAAGCTGGACTACTCAGCAACCAAAATAAGGCAATTACTGGTTTGTGCAACAAGGTTGTTGGACTACCCTGGAATTTATGTTGAATGAAAATCCCCAAAACCCACTCATGTGTGGTCTTCAGTATTCTTGAAGTGACTGGGAAGTGCAAGCCAAGGTAGAATAGTTGATTGAATCTAAAGAAACACAGGCTAAATAAACAGAAGGCATCCTGTTATTGAACAGAAATCTTTAATTTTATTAAGATAATATTGCTCTGCAAAGATTCAATGCAATTCTTATGAAAACTCCAGCTAGATTTTGGCCCCCAAATTAACAAGGTCGTGCTAAAATCTTCAAAAACTTTGCAAAAACTCCAGAATGTCCAAAATATTCTTTGTTGAAGAACAAATGTATATGCCTCATGCATGTGATTTCAAACCAACTAACCAGCTACAATAACCAAGACAGTGCATTGCTATGGTCAGAAAGATACACATACAGATCATGGAATGGAATTGACTTCTGAAATTTAGAAAGTCAAAGAATGTTCGTGGTCAATTAATATTTGATAAGGGCACCACAGTAATTCAGTGCAGAAGGATGGCCTTTCCCACAGACACTATTGAGATGCTGGGATATGTATGTGCCAAAGAAGGAAGCTGTACTCCAAACCAAGCTATGCAGCCATTGGAGGATAATGAGTGTAGGTCCTTGTGATTATGGGTTACCTGATGGTGGCTTAGCTCTGGAGCCAGAATTATGAATAACAAAGGAAAAAATAGACTAAGTGGTGCCATTGTGTTGAAAACTGTCACACCTCAAAGGACACCATCAAGATAGTGAAAGGTCAACCTCCAGAAAAAAAAAAAGAGATAGCTGTATGTCATACATCTGAAATCCCATTTAATAGGGAAGCTGTACACCTGGGAGAAATGGCATCTGGTTAGTCATACCAGGTACACTGCTCTGTGCAGTTATGAGAAATTTCTCTAAAAGAAGGAAAAATGTTAACCTGTTGTTGACCACGAATTAATTTTTCCCCTCCATAACAGGTAATCTCACATTTATCAAAAATTTCTGACTTTTTGTTATATATATTTTGATTTTCTCTTAAGTATACTTCAAGAAAGAGATACATATGCTCTAAAATAGCAAATGGCAGTCAGCATTCGATGTTAGCCTCCAGGAGACATCAGGAAGAAGTGGGGACTGTGACCAACTTCATATTGTGACTGTGAGGCAGTTGCTCTTCAATGTTAGCCAATTCCAGCAAAAACAGTATGCTGCTGTGAGATTGTGTCTCCTAGGAATGCCGGGAGCTATACCCATAAAGTTTCACTAGCATGACTGCCTAAATATGAGCTGAACACAGATGAGGTCAATAGACATGCTAACATGCATGGAGAAATCTCAAGAGTCCTCAAGCCTACACAAAGAGCTACAGGCACCCAAGGATGCTGAAGGGGAGAGACAGTCTTCTACAGAGAAGAGCACACCAACTGGTTATCCAGTACCAAATGGTCAGCCCTAAAAACATACAAGTAATATTATACAGACTGAGCAGGTTGTATTTACATATATAGGAATATATATGTACACATATAAATGTATGTGTGTATATAAACACACATACACATATATGCACAAATATGAATTTAACATGAAGAAAAAAGAGGCCAGGAATTTGAAAGAGAGCAAGGATGAGTATATGGAGGGGTTGGATGGAGGAAAGGGGACAAGGGAATGATGTAATTATATTATAATTTCAAAAAATTGAAAAAATTAAGATTAAAATTGTTTTGCCAGACCAATTTAATTTTTAACAGAAAGACTATCCTGAGATTTTCTAGAACTGCTTCCCATATTTCTTAAGATTGGCAATGAATTTAGGAATATTCAGTGCAGAACTGCAACGTGTCAAGCTTAAGAACCGGGTTCCCTCTTCCCCAATCTCCACTGGCAGCTGCTTGCTCTCTGTTCACCCACTGATTCACCTCCTAACTTCTAATTCCTCATGCTCAGATTCACATTTCTTATTCTTCCACAATATGTCCCAGGCCAGTGCTATCCTGTAAAGATAAGCTGCATGCCATTAGTTTGCTTTGAGATTTTTTATGTTAGAGACAAGTGAAATCAATTTTAACACTGCATTTTATTCAATTCATCTTCCTAACGCATTATCATTTTGATATGAAATTAACATGAAAATATTGATGTATTTTAATACACTAGAACAAGATATGTTATTAAGAAAGCTCAGAAATCAGAGCCTTGTACCACTAATTCACACCCTGCTCCCTGCAAGGGTTGTCTAGAGATGAGAGTTACCTCTACAGGCTGCTCTTAAAGACAGGCAGCCTGGAATGGGCCGACTCATCACTGCACAATGCTGGCATGTCTCCATGTCAACTAACAATATTTCAGTTCCTCTGTAGCCTATGCTTGGCTCAGGCTGCCGTGTGGTGAGTGAGTTGTCTGAGACCGGCCCAGCTGTCACCACACAAGCACTGTAGTTTCAAACCTGTTTTTTAACATTAGTTTTAATTCTAATTTTCCCATATTCTTCCCTATTTTTGCCATCCTTGGTTTCTTGTGATCCACTCATGAGATGGTCTTAACTAACTTTAAAAACAATGCTCATAAACCCACATAAATGTTCATTACATGCTTGTGGTTAATATAAGCCTCACATACCTGCAGGAAGACTTGTGATTCAGTTTGCTAAGTCCCTGTATCCTCTTTCACTACTGAGAGGCAGGCTAAGGGAAGAAAGATAATGTGTGTTCAAAGCAGAGCTACATTACTGTGCTCCTGTATCATGGCAATGGAGATATTTTACTAACTGTGATAGATACTAAATAAAGATACCACTCAGTGTCCACAGAGAATTGTTTAAAGCCCCTCTCCCCAAGACATCAAACACTGTGCCACTCAAACTTTTCATATAAAACGGCACAAGAGTGGCACATCAGCAGAGCTCATCACGCCTCATTCTGTAAGTCGTCTCTAGATTATTTGTCTTTACTACTGGCCTCATCGCTGTGACAAAATACCCCAAAACAAAAGCAATGTAAAGAAGGAAGGCTTTATTTTAGCTGTGAGTTGAGGATGTAGTTTATAATGGAAAGGAAGTCATGGTGGTAGAGCAGGAGGGGAGTGGTCATATTGCATCTGCAGACACAGTGCAGAGAGATGAATGCTGGTGCTCATGCTTCTCTGCATCCCAGGACCCAGCCTATTGATGGGAGTGGTTCCATTCAGGGTGGGTCTTCCTATCTTAGTTAAAACTCTCTGGAAATACAGCCACACCCAGAGGCTTACCTCCTAGCTGATTCTAAATCCTATAGAGTTGGCATTCAGAGTTAACCAGCACAAGTCCACCCTTTGCCAACTTGTCACGCAAACATCACTTTTAAACCATAACCTTTCACCTCTAATCCCTGTAGGCTCATAGCCATCTCATAATGCAAAATGCATTTAATCCTATTTCAACATCTACATAGTCTTTAACAGTTCCAACAATGTTTGAAAGTCCAAAGTCTCTTCTGAGACTCACAGAAATATACCCATGAGTTCTAATAAAATAAAAAGCTACATACTTCCAATATACAGTGGCAGAAAGTAAACATTTCCAGACCCAAAGGGAAGAATGGGACATAATCATCAGATAAAAGCAAGATTATAATACAGCAGGAAAAACACCAAACCTTGCAGCTCCATGCCTGGCAGCTGGGGCTCCAACAGGCTTGTGGAGTCCTACCCTTCCTTTTTGACAGTACTTGTAAACCTCTCAACTTAACCGATTCATGCAATGCCATCACAGGACCTCCTTGCAGGGAATCAGATTGTGCCACACATTGCCTGGCCTTAGAGGCTTTCTAGAAGCTTGGGGAAAACCTTCCATAGCTCTGGAACTCTTTCATCTTTCATGCTCGTGATCCAAATACTGTGTGAATGATGCTTCCGTGTTCACATCTCTACATGGCTCTGTGAGGAATCTTGGCTTGGGGGAATGCTTCCTAAGGCATCTTAGAGGGTTTGGAGTCCAAATTAAGTGCCTGGTACACAGTGAGGTGGATCAGAAGATAGGCTGTATTTCACAGCAAGTGGGGCCTCCCTCCCATGCTTTCTGACCTGGTAAAGAGAGAACAGGTACTCTTTGAAGACTCTTCCTCCACAATAGAGGAATTAATCACCAAATAGCAATGATAACCCATGCTGGCAGAGACCCTATATCCTGAGAAGTAAATACTCAAGTGTGAAGAAAGGCATACATTCCTTCCATGAGGTAGATTCTCTTTCAAGCAGAGTGTTCACCAGCATCAGAGCCTGCCAGACAAGTAGACTCCAAAGTCCCAATATCAGGGAATCAACTGAAATTTCCAAGTTCATTTGCCTTGGAGCAGCTAAGCACATTTAGGAGACGTGGCAGAGAACCCTGAACCTGTGCATGAGGATCAAGATCCTACCTGGGTTTCCTGTTAAGAGTCACACTAGTTCAACCTGAGTTGTGGGGGAAGTAGTCTCAGCCATTGTCTCTGTCAGCCTCACTCAGAACTGATCTTCTGGCCATTCCTGACCTCTTTCTGCCTCTGTCATGCCATCCTTGTAGATGTGCACACCTGTCTGATATTTCATTACAGCTTGAATGTACAAATCCTTATGGCATGGCTGAGGAGAAGTTCAGTGCCTGCAATTCCCCTGAGACAGGCACGTGAGCCTTGTTGGGTAAAATAGCAAATGAGACCATTGTGAAGGGCTTAGTAAAGGTTGGTTGCTTTCTCTGCCCTACAAGATCTTCCTGTGTAGTCCACCACAGCTGTGCAGTCCCTTGGGGGACCCCAACCACAGCATAGAAACTGCCAGTGTCAGTCACACTCACCCCATGTGTGACACTGATGGCTACATTGTTGTCTACTGTCACTCAAGTCCTCTCTATCATGGTGTGACTTACTGGCTCCTGCCATTGTAAGGTGGTGGGGGCGGGGCTTAAAGGGGTTTTGACAGGTGGCAAAAGTTTCCTGACTTAAAGCACCAATTGTCTTGTGCTCAAATTAGGGATGCTAATATGTCACTCCCTCCTCTTTGGCACTGTCGTCCCTCCCTCGAGGGAGTATGATTAAGAAAGAGTAAATAGTGATACCTGTGATATCAACTATGGAAACAGGGCTGCTACTGACATTCTGCTCTCCATAGAACTGATGGAAGCAGATGCAGAGATCCACAGCCAAGCCCCAGGTGGAGCGCCAGGAGTCCAATTGGCGAGAGAGAGAGGAGGGATTCTATGAGCAAGAGATGTTGAGACCATGATTGGAAAAATCACAGGGACAAATAGCCAAACTAGTGGAAACACATGAACTGTGAACCAATAGCTGAGGAGCTCCCATGGAACTGGATCAGGCCCTCTGGATAACTGAGACAGTTGATTAGCTTGAACTATTTAGGAGGCCCCCAGGCAATGGGACCTGGACCTGTCCTTAGTGCATGAGCTGGCTTTCTGGAACCTAGGGCCTATGCTGAGACATTTTGCTCAGCCTTGGTGTAGGGAGGAGGGGACTGGACCTGACTCAACTGAATCTACCAGGCCGAGCTGAATCCCCAAGGGAGACCTTGCCTTGGAGGAGATGGGAATGGGGGGAGGATTGGGCGGGAAGGCTGGGGGATGGGAGGAAGAAGGACAGGGGAATCCGTGGCTGAAATGTAAAATTAAATTAATTATAAAATTTAAAAAAAAAACAAAAAAAAGAACTGATGACCAGAAGGAAACAATGAGTCATGGCATTGCTAAGATACTTGATCCATCAAAGTCAAATATTGCAGAATTAACCAAATCAGAAAACAAAGTCATGTTTCTCATATTCCATAAAGCCAAGACTAAAGTCCATTTAAAAAGTCACCAGATCTTCAGCAAGCAGCAACAGCCACAATTCTTACCACAAGTTCTTTGGGTTACGGTATTTAGACACTGTCTGCTTTTCACACAACCTGATCCAAGCAATGCTGAGAAACCCTGGAGCATCTAAGAAAGAAAGCAGGCAAGGAAAGGTTGTTTGTCTGTCCTGCAGTTTTCTGAGCTCTAGCTGCCATTTTGACACTGTATTTACCTTTGGAGAACTTCCAGACTCAGCAGCACAGGCTTTCCTGCTTACGGAGAAGCTTGGAGAGAGAGTATGCACTAGCCGAGAGACAAGAGTCCATGTGCCTAGAGGGCTTTTAAGCCACCAGACAGGAACCTGGTCAGGACCTCCACTGAGCGCTGACTGTCCTGTGTTCTTGCTCTGTTTTTATGTGTGCCTTTCCAGAAAGAATTTAATCAGTGTGATAGGCAAAGACGGGAGAAGTTGAATCACAGCTTAGATTACAGAGGGGCAACATGGCTTTACCTTTCTAATTCTTTATAGGTTTCGCCCTTTATTCCTTACTTGTTACTTGTTCTCTTTTTACTTTATCCAAAGTCTTAACAGAAAATTTGTGTGTGTGTGTGTGTGTGTGTGTGTGTGTGTGTGTGTGTGTGTGTGTATAAAGTAAAAATGGATAATCTCCAGCTACACTGTTTCTTTTTTCTGTTTTTTCTGTTTATGGTGTATGTATTTCCTAAAAGAAAATGTAAACACCTTTGAAGTAAAGGTGGAAGCAAGTAAAGTGTCAGGGGACCTGGGTCAGCCCTCACCATACCCAGGACTTAATAATCAACTCAGCGATAGAAGCAAAGCCCTCACTTTCCACCCATGTGTATCCAAGTGCCTCTAGAATGTTCCAGAAATGACTTGTCCCACCCAATCTTATAATCATCAGTCATTTCATTCTTACAAATTATCCTTGTGGCCTAACTTTCCTTCCTGGAGAGGTGAGGCCATCTGGGTACATTCCCTTTGGCCAAGGACAGTGCTGGGGGCTAAATGCAATAGAACAGCATGCTGACACAAAGGGCCCCTGATGGTGACTCTCACAACTATTGTTATTATCAGAGGAGGAGGGTGGAACCAAAACGAAATTCATCCATGAAATATGCCTGCATGTCAGTGGGCACAGCTCGGCTCCAGTCAGCCATTTCGGTTAAAAATTTAAAATCTATAGTACTGTTTTATGCTTGACATCTATGTCATTTGTAACAGTGTTCAAGCTTGAGAAGTCATTAGGAAAATATCACTGCAATGTCACAGATGTCTGAGAAAGTTGGCTGGCTTTCAGAGTTTTCAAAGTAATTAACTAGGGAGAAAAGGGATTGTTAGTAAATCTCGCAGTTAGCATATGTGGCCAGGCAGCTACCATGCGGCAGGCTCCCGCTCCTGTTCTGCTCTCCTGATTGGCTGATCGAGGCATAGTGCCACACAGTAGTTAAAGAGCCACACCAACCCTTATTTCTGCACATGCATTGCCTGTCCACCTGCAGAAAGACACAGCCCGATGCATCCCCTAACAGACGCAAAAGCTGAGCTTACAGACAGAATGTGAACAAAGTGAACCCTCTTCTAGCTCACAGAACTCTATATGGTGGAGAATTGTTGTGAGCTCGGCTCCTGCTTTCCCAAGGTCACCATTTTCTTTATCATGCCATCTTTTATCTCAGGGCATGTATTAGACAAAATGAACCAATACCAAAGCCAATGATCTCATCTAGTACATTCTAGAATATTCCACCTCCACTGTTATCTCCACTCTTACCCTAGCCAGTGCCTCCTTTATGAATGAGTGTAAAACAAGGACAACCATGCAGGAATGGTCACCACTACTCCTATGTTCCTCCTTGAGATAGGAAGGAAACCAGAGAAGGCAAGGGTCTTCAGATTCCCAGGGCTTGCTAAGAAACTATCCCATGTTTCCTGGGAGAAAAGGACCAATTCTCTACCAAAGCAATGTGGGCAATTTTTTAATAAACAAATAATCCTTCTTGGAGCTTCTCCCTCTTTTGAGGTCCTTGTTCTCTTGAATAAGCAGGGTTGGAGGTTGTCTCCTGGGTTCCTTATTCATAAGGTGCCACCTGAGCCAGTGGGCTCTGGACACAGCAGTATTCCTGCCTTGCTGGCTGCTACAAGGTGATCTGAGCTCTTGACTTGCTGAAATCTGCTTTTCTGCTCAGTACTGAAAATCCATCTTTGTAGAAGTCAAGGGCAATGCCAGGATGACTTGAGCAAGTTGGCCCGTAGCAAGCAAGAATCCCAAATTACTTTGAAAACAGTTTCCTTTTCTTTTTTTCAAGAGCTTCTTGTTTGTTTGTTTTTCAGATTATAATTTAATTACATTTCTCCCTTCCCTTTCCTCTCATCAAACAATATACTCCTCCCATATACTCCTCCTTATTCTCCTTTAAATTCATGCCTGCTTTTTCATTAATTGCTAGTTCATGCATATATGCATTTATATATGCATATGTATTCCTAAATATAACCTGTTCAGTCCATATGTTACTTGTATGTATGTTTTCAGGGCTGACCTTTTGACACTGGACAACCCAGCCAATTGGTGTGCTCTTACCTGGAGACACCTACCTCTCCCATTTCCAGCTTTACTCGGTTGCCTGTAGTTCTTTGTGTAGCAGTGAAGCCTCCTGGGCTTTTCTACATCCAGCATGGCATGTTCTTTGCTGTCATGCTTGTTCAGCTTATGTTTGAGCAGTCCTTGCTGAGAATTTATGGGTACAGATTCTGATGTTACTAGGAGACACAATCTCAAAACAAGCACCCTGACCCGTTGGCTCTCACATTCTTTCTACTCCCTCTTCCACAATGTTCCCTGAGCCTTAGTTGTAGGAATGTTTTTACAGATGTATCAATTGGGTGTGGTCTCTACAACTCTGCATTTTGATTGGTTGTAGTTTTCTGTAATGGTCTCCATGTGTTGCAAAGAAAAGTTCTCTTGATGAAGAGTGAAGTTTACACTTATCTATGGGTATAAGGACAAATTTGTATCAATTATTACTAGGGATTATGCTGGCTTAGTAAATTAGTGGTTTTAGATTCTGCTTCAATAACCATGATTTCACTAATGGTGAATAGTTTCCTAGGTTTCCAGTACCAAGCATAGTATCTATTGGGAGTGGGTTTTAAGTCCAATTAGAGAGCTGTTGGTTACTGCCAAAGTCTGTGTGCCACTGCTGCACCTGCAGGGTTATTGTGCCATGCTGGTTGTGGATGCCATTCATAGGTGTTCTGGTTGGGTAGGACTGTTGGCTGCTTCCTTCTTTTGGACACATGCATGAGGCCTTCTGGTACCATGGAAGGAAGTCCTCAGGGAGGGGATATTCAGATAAGTTCCAGCTCAGGGATCTCTGGGCACTGTTTCTGAAGTGCATGGTGTCTTCAGCAATATGAACTTAACTTCCATTTGCTGATGAGGGTAACTAAGGGCAATAGCAATAGGCTGTGTGTTTTTTGGAGTCTCATAGACAGCCATGCCAACAACTCAAAAGAGGGATTCTCATATCTGCTATTAGGATTTTTGTTAGGTGGTCTTTGGTTCTTGGAGGGAGAGCCATCAGCCAAAATGAGAAAAGTTTATTAAAACTATATACATTTATTAATACACCAAATTGAGTGCCTTATAGGTTGTTATTTTGGTCTTTTTGTTGTTTGTTTGTTTGTTTGGGTAAATAGCGAATAGTATGATTCCTTTAGGCTTTTTCACACATCCATATTGCTATTTTATCCACCTCCTTCCTCCTGTTGTTACCTCCCTTCCTCCCCTAAGGATCCTCCCTTTTCCTATTTCCCCATCAGATTACTAGCACCATGCTGTTCCCCTTCACCCTCCTCCCCCCCTCTTCTGTGTTTACCTCCCTCTCCTCTCTAAGGAGCCTGCTTTTCCACTATCTTATCAGATTGTTTGTATCCTGCTATTCCCCTCTCTATATCTCCCCACCACCACCCCCATTCTGACACTAGTCCAGTTTTATTTTACTTGTTTCTGTAGTTGCTACTGGCTATGTACTCACATCTGAAGAGCTAGGAGCCTCCAATAAGAGAGCACAAGCCATGTAGCCATGTGCAGTTTTTCTTTTGGGGTCCAGATACCTCATACAATATGATCTCTTCTGGTTCCACCCATTTATCTGCAAATTCCATGCATTAACTTTTCTGTACAGCTAAATAGTGTTACACCATGTATGTGGATCACATTTTCATTATCCATCAATCTGTTGTGCAACATGTACTAGCTATTGTGAATAGGGCGGTAATAAACATGACCAAGCAAGTATCTGTGGAGTAGGAAGGCAGGTCCTTTGGATACATGCTGAGGAGTGGTATTGGTGGGAGATATGGTAAATTTATTTTTAGTTGTTTGAGAATTCTCCATCCTGATTTCCACAGTGGCTGCACCAGTTTGCAATCACACCAACAGTGCATGAGGGTTCACTTTACCTCACATCCCCTCCAGCATTTTTGTTGGCTGTTCCATTGATCTTTGCCATTCCTACTGGGAAAAGATGAAATCTCTAAGTTGCTTTGATTAATATTTTCCTAATTTCTGGGAATGATAAACTTTTCATATCTACATATATTTCTTAGCCATTTTCTCCTGTTTAGAATTCTCTGTTCAGGTCCAGGCCCGGGTTTTTGAACGGGTCATTTGTTTTGGTTTTTGTTTGGTCAGTTTGTTGTTGTTGACTTCAGTTTTTGAGTTCTTTACATATTCTTAATATTAAACATCCGTCAAACATATAGCTGGCAAAGATTCTTCCTCATTTTGTGACTTCCTCTTCACCCACTTGATTGTTTCTTTAGTTGAACAGAAGCATTTTAGTTTCATGAAGTCTCACTTGTCAGCTGCTGATCATAAATCTTGAGCAAATGGAGTCATACTCAGAGAGTCCTGTGTCATGTAGGGTACTGCCTAAGTTTTCTTCTAGCAGTTTCAATGTTTCAGGTTCTGTGTGTAGGTCTATGATCCATTTGGACTTAGTTTTTGTGCAAGAGGATAGGTAGGTAGGTAGGTAGGTAGGTAGGTAGGTAGGTAGGTAGGTAGGTAGATAGATAGAGAGATAGAGAGATAGACAGAGACAGACAGACAGACAGACAGACAGACAGACAGATGAGTCTAATTCATTTTTCTGCATGTGGACATTCAGTTTTCCCAGAACCATTTATTTAAGATGCTTTCTTTTCTCTGGCTTATGTGTTAGCATCCTTGTCAAGTATTAAGTAGCTGAAGTTACATATTAGGGTCTTTGATTTTGTTCTGTTTGGTCTACATGTGCCAGTACCATATTGTTTTTTTTTTTGATTTACTTATTTATTATGTATACAGCATGTATGACTGCAGGCCAGAAGAGGGCACCAGATCTCATTACAGGTGGTTGTGAGCCACCATGTGGTTGCTGGGAATCGAACTCAGGACCTCTGGAAGAGCAGTCAGTGCTCTTAACCTCTGAGCCATCTCTCCAGCCCCCCCCTCATATTGTTTTTATTACTACTTCTCTGTAATATATTTTAAGAGTTGGAATGGTAATCTCTCCAGCACTGATATTTTTACTTAGGATTGTTTCGTCTGCAGGGTCTTTTATAGTTTCATATGAATTTTACAATAGCTTTCTTTTGCTCTTTCTGCAGAGAATTAGATGGGGGTTTTGATTGGGATTGCATTGAATCTGTAATAGTTTTTGATAGAATGGTTATTTTCACAGTGTTAATTCTACCAATCCATGAGCATGGAATGTTAAAGATATTTCCTACCACAAATATTCCAAGATCTACTTGTCTATTCTAGCACCTGTTCTGCTTAGTTCTTTTGTCAACTTGACAGAAACTGGAGTCATCTGGGAAGACAGAACCTTAGTTAGGAAACTGTCTCCATCAGATTGACTTTTTAGGCATGTCTCTTGGACATTTTCTTAATTCATGGTGATTTGGGAGCTGTCAAGCCCACTGTGGGTGGTGTAAGTCCTTGGCAGATGGTCCTGGGCTGCGTAAACAACCAACTGAGGAAGGAAGCATGAGGAACAAACCATGAAGCAGCAGTCCTCCATGGATTCTGCTTTAATCTTTGCCTTGAGTTCCTGCCCTGATTTCCTTTAATGATGGACTGCAACCTGTGAAGTAAAATAAACCCTTTGTTCCCCATGTTGCTTTTGGTCATGGTCTTTATCACAGCAATAGAAAGTGAATGAAGAGGAAAAACTGGCACCTGGAAGGTATGATGTAACTGTGACAGTCCTGGTTTGGGGAGAATTGGGGTGACATTTAGAACTTCAGGCTGGAAAACCTGTTAAGGACTCTGAGCTTAGTGGGCAGTTCTGTGAGTGCTTGGAAGATGAGAATGTTGAGGGCAATGCAGACAGTAGGGCCTGGCTTGTGAAGTTTCAATGGGAAGCAAAGAGTCTATCAGATCAATTTATGTGGTGTTTTGAATTAGGAGTCTGTTTCTGCTCAGTCCGAGTGAGGAATTGGCTGTGACTGACAAGAGACCAGCATAACTAAAGGAAAACCTTTGTTTTTCCAGGGCAGTTGAATCTAGTAAGCTCTAGTTGACAAATTAGCAATGATTAAGAAGAGGCCAGCATCACTGAGGATACATCATCTGGAGTACTTTCCAGGATCAGAACACAGAAGCTGTGGTCTAGAGGAGACCAAGGCTGCATCTCATGTTGGCAGCCAGACTTGGTAATGTGTAAGAGTCTCCCTGGTGGCATTGGTTTTGGTACCATGAGAGATGCAAGATTAAAGGGGTCATAGAGAAAAGCTCAGGTTTGGTGCCATGTGACAAGATTTAGTCCCTGAAGAGAGGCCAGGAGGCCATTAGTGAAGGTGCAGCTTGTTGAGACCCCGAAATGTTAGAGATGCCAGTACCATAGGATGACCACCAAGGATACTGGCAGGTGTTGCATGGAGCAAGCCTGAGCCTAGAAGACAATCAGTGTGTGTTGCGGGTCTCAGAGCTTGATCAATGGGGTTGCCCAGGCCCCTTTGGAGCCAGACATTGAGCATTTTGTTATTGGGCTCTGGTTTTGCTTTTCTTGGATTGAAACTGTTCCCTCTGTCTTCCCCCTTAGAATAAGAAATTATAAATAATTTTTTATTTTACATGAGTCCACAGTTGGGAGACTTTTGACTTTTAAAGAGATGTTGGATATTTTAAAGAGACTGAATTTTAAAGTGTTTGGATTTTTTTAAAGACTCTTTTAAAAGTTCTTTTAAAAGTTATATTATGTTTTATGTTCGAATACTGATATTAACATGAGATATTGGGGATAATTCAGAAAGGAAAGGTTATTGGCTTAATGGTGATGCTTCTGTGCCAAGATGACAAGAGGTGAGTTGTGCTGCCTAGTTTTATCCACTTGACACAAGCTGAGGTCATCTTGGAAAAGCAAACTAGGAAGCATCATTTTCTCCTCTAATCTCCTCTCTTTTCTCAAAGGCCTAATTACTTAATTCCATTAGCTTATCTGAGAGTTCATAGTGACTTGTGAAAAAGAGAGGGCATTTACCAAGGGCTTGGTTTTCCATGCTTTAGGAGAATCTGCCATAGTTCTGGCCCACTCTTGAGCTGGTGCACCTGCCATAGCAGGGTGTAAAGGCCACAGAGAACAGAAGATTCTGCTACCTTCCCTGCTGTGCTTGGTTCTATGATGAGCCTGGAGCACCCCAGATGGACAGGTGATTTGCTGTCAATTTAACAGCATGAGATTATGTAAATGAGAAATCTGTAAACCAAATCATGTCTCCTGCTGGCTGTTGAACCCCTATTATAAAAGGGAATAATGCCTGTCAGTGCATTCAGAATATAAATGATTATTTTTGCACATTTAGTCAATATTTTCAAGAGAGTTTTTTTCATGCTGCTTTGGAGAGATCAGAAAGTCTGTTCTGGGTTCCTAAACACATTCACAGTAGGTGCTTAATAGCTGTTTATTGTGTGTAGGTGGCTGCCCAAGACACAGCACCTGTATTAATAGCTATGAAGATACACTCATGCAGTGTCTCATTTTGGAGAATGACAGTTGACTAAGCATGTGGCTAGCTTCTCAAGAGAACACAGTTATGTTATGTTAGCTATGCAATATTCTTACATCCACAAGTACTTGCCACATTTTAAAGTGAAGAAAACAAGAAAATAAGAAAGATGCAGCTGAAGTCATTTTTTTTATTGGCTGTCACTATGTGGGAACAGAGCCACAGTAATCTAGGGATGGAATTCTGTTAATGTGTATGCAGGGGCCAAGTGGGGGTATATAAAAGTTACTAGCATAGCCATCCCCTGCTCCTAAACACCTTTTATTTCTTTGGTGACTGAAGTCTGGAAAAGGACAAATGACTCTAATCATTTTGATGCCTTTCATGGAGCCATGCCAGCAAATCCAATACTTTGTGAATGGTGCTCAGACTTGGAGCTTGAATAAAAAGAAAAGACATTGAAATAGGGATCACTTTTTCCTTAGAGTTTCAGAAACGTGTTGAGTGGAGTATTTCTAGAGACACTAATGAGTGCTGGAGTCTGAGGCCATCATCTCATGGATAATGCTGATCTGTTCTGCAACAATGAAGAGCAGCATGGGTTTTCTCAAATTATTAGACCTGCTCAATCTTGTGTGAGCACATGTGCAGTAAGGAGACCTTAGAGTCTCACTGAGATGAAAAATGCCTCTAAAAATCTTAACATGTAGCAAGGCAAATGGATGAAATATTTTCACTGTTATAGCTTTGGTGTAGACTGTGGAGGCCAAAGCAATTTGTGCTATTTAGCATGTATCTAATGTAGCACATTCTGTCATCTACTCCTTCTGAAGAAGGTTCATTATAAAGTTACATTGCTTTCATCAAATGAATCTGTCATATGAGAAAGGGACAGGGAGAGAAGTTCCATTGTAGTAAAAAGTTAACATTGGACAGAAAGTAGTATCTGAAAAATTCCCTCAACTTGGATATATTAATACTACAAACCTTTGTAGTGATATATAATTTTAATTTAAAAACAATTATTTTTATTAACTACAGTTGTTCTTTGATAATTTTAGACATGTATGTAATACATTATAATCACTTTCGTTCCTTCACCCTCTCTCATCTCCCTCCCAACCCTGTCAACTCCCCTTCTCCAGACAGGTCCCTTTCCCACACTCATATATTTATATCTTGCTTTGTAACCCACAGAGTTTAACTAGGGTCATCTGCGTGAACATGGATATGAAACTATCCAGTGGATCCTGGGGAATTCACCAGTAAGTACACATCTGAAAATACTAATTCTTCTTTCTTGAGAATCTTTCAAGAGCCAACACATCAGCAAGAATGGGTAGGACCCCATGGGCAGCCCTGCCATCTACTACTGGCTGTTGACATGTCTAGTCTTGTACTGCCTAGTGCAGAAAACCACAGCTGCTGTGCATTCATGATTGCAATGTGTGTGTCATGCCCAGAATTTTGCCACCACCCTTCCCCCTGTTTTCTAGTTCTTATATTCTTTCTGTACTTCTGGGATTGTCCCTGAGTTTTATAAATACTATAGTTAGGGCTGAGCACTCCACCATCCCCCTTTTGAGCACTTTGAGCAGCAAAGTGTCTCTGAATTCAATGCCATTCATTGTAAAAAAAAAAAAAAAAGTTCTCTAATTAAGGCTGAGGGTAGCATTTGTCCACATGCATAAATATGGATGTTTAGAAGGTACAATATCAACTTTGGTAATAAACAGTACTCGATTTCCCCTGGGGCCTATGACCTCCCCAGCCATGAGTTTCTGACCAGGTTTACAGTACCAGGCATAAAATCCCTCCTGCATTGTGGAACCCAAATCCAGTCAGAGAACAGTTGGTTACCTCTATAACAGTTGTGGCATTATTTCACCAGTAGCCACACCTTGCCTGGTGACTTGATATTATGGTTCTTAAGGTTCAGAGCTGAGTAAAATACTAATGCCTATTCTTTCCTAGAAGTCTAAGTAACACTTTCTGCTATGATAAAAGCTGTCTAATAGGAAGAAGCTTTCAGCTTCATTCCTGCTGTTTTCTCTGTATTTTGACACCATGGTGTCTTCAGCAACAGGGTCTTAGCAAACTAGTTATGGTGGGCAATTAAGAAGGAAGCAATGAGCTTTGCTTGGGGTCCTACATTTTCACCATCAATTACATTCTTATACACTTACCCACCACAAAAAGAAAAAAACATGATGGAGTTGAAAATAGAAACAATAGCTTAATATCCTCTTTCATGACTTGTGTCCTTTGGCCTCATTCTATTCCTCATCATTTCTTAGCATTAGTTTCTCATGATCTCCTTTCTAAATGTTATACCACAAACACACACACACACACACACACACACACACACACACACACACACACATGTATTTGTAATATCCTTCAAGATAGTACATTTCCACATTATATATATATATATATATATATAAAATCACTATATATACAGTGTACATATATATACAGTGTACATATATACAGTATATATATGTATACATACATATATACATACACACACACACACACACACACATATATATATATATAGTGATTATTTTGGTTAACCTTCCTATTTCATTTACTTCCATCCCTTCTTATTATCTTATTTACTGCATTACAAATTAAAATGAGACATTCTAATTTATGAATTTATTAATTCATTTAAAATGATAAAAGGCTACCTAAATAATATATCTCAATGAAAATAAGAATATTATTAAAACTTGTTAGAACAATGACACTGATTTACATTTTTGAAGATGTCTTTAAATTTTGGCTTAATGAATGTTAAACAGATTTCATGTCAATGTCTATATTCATTCTGTTGTGATAAGCAAATTTGGCTGAACTAAAACAGACCTGAAATGTTCTTGATATGGTTAATTGTTCTTGATATCATATCAATCATGACTAATAGCACATTAGCATATTAAAGTCAAAGTTGAATCAAGAAACAAAATTCATGCACTGTTTCCTTACCATGTACAGGTCAGTTTCATTCTGGGAGTATAGCTTTTATACAGGCATGATTTCCTATCCCCATCTATTCTTTGGAGAAACACCAGTTCATAGATTTATACAGACTATGCAAAAGATAGCACAGGAATTTAAGAGCTGGGAAGCGGTAAGCCTCTTAATGGTAGATACGTTTTCTGAACTTCCAATTTCTTTTGGAAATACAAAATCTCCAATTTTTGTATTGGGAGAAAGCGATGTCTTCATAGATTGCCATATTCCATTTGTGTCAGATGAAGTGGCTGCCCGATTCTAGAGATAATTCTCGTGTGTTGCTCTCACAAGGAGAAGTGCTGCTTCATTGGCAAAGCATTTTTCAGCTCCTGGGATTTCAGATCAATTGCTCAGGAATGTCATCCCAGGGACTGTGCTGTTGTAACAGACACTTGAGACTGAACAATACATAAGGACCCTAATCATTCTGGATGCTGAGAAGTGCAAAGTTACAGTTTGGTGTTGTGTGAGAAAAGAAGGCAGAAGGCAAAATAGCAAGAGACTAAGCCTGTTCCCTCAAGCCCCTCCAGGATGGACACCACCCACCACTGGGTGCAGAACTCATAAGCTTGCACCCTCGAGCACTTTCATCATGGGCATCACCCATTCCTGGGTACAGAAATTGCAGGGTCACCAGGTCTCACCACCTAACACTACTGCACTGAGGATAAAGACTCCAAAATGTGCCGTGAGGGATACACTCAAGCCAAAGCCAACATTGCTCATTTCCTCTAATCCCTTTGACAAGGCTCTTCTGAGAGTAACAGTATTGGAGGGGTGTCTTCTTCCAAGTTCTTGGCAATATTATCTAGTAGAAAACATGCAGAGTCAAGACAACAAAGAAAATCTAGAATGAAGAGCTACGGTTGGCACCTGAACAATCTGAAAGGCAAACCTCTGCATATGTCCCCATGGAAGCTGTGCCTCTACGCTTCTATTCCTTCATCATATCACTGAGATCCAAAAGGGAAATAGTGCAGGAGACGGGGTGCATGATACAAAGACACAAAAAAACACCAAGACTACAAAATGAAAAGACAGCATGAGGAACGGTTTGCCTCCTGGTCAAACACATCACTCCTGTTTTTAAAAATAACATCTTTTATTCTTTGAAACTACTTTCATACCTTTTATATCCATCATATACATCCATCGCTAACTCCCTCCAGCTCCTCCTAGTGCCCCATCCTATCTCAATCTCAACTCATGTTCTCTTTTTGCTTTTAGTTTTTATTAATAATAATCATCTGAGTTCAATCAGTGCTGCCCATGGACACATGGGTGTGGGGTCATCTACTTGGGCATGGGAAACCTACCAGTAGCCACGTTGCAAAGGGGAGTAATTCTTCCTCCCTCAGTAGCCACCAACCAATATCTCCTCCAATAGGGGTGTAACTTTGTGGCCCTCTTTACCATTTATGCTGGAATATTGATTGGCTTGATCTAGTGCTGGTATCCATGGATGCTGGAAGTTGATGCATAAAACAGCCATGCTATGTCTGGATGTCAGTATTTTATAGCCTTCTTTCCATCTACAGGCTCTCACATTCTCTCTACTCTTCTGCAAAGTACCAGAACCTTGGATGAAAGGAGGTTGGTAGATAACCCTTCCACAGCTGAGCACTCAGATTATTTATACTTGGGACTGGCCAGTTATGAGTCTCTGCATTAACCACTACCCATGACAAAATGGAGCTTCTCTGATCAAAGTTGTCAGCAGCAGAGATCTATGTGAATAAAAATAAATATTTAGAATGTAGTCTGACTACTTGGCTACTTAACAAAGCAACAGTAGGTTACCCAGTAGGGCTATGGTCTCCTATGTCATAAGCTTTTTACCAAGTTTGTAATACTAGGAACAAAATCTCTTCTGTGAAGCAGACTTCATATTCAACCTAAAAGTGGTTGGTCACCCCTATAACTACCATGCCACAGTTACATCTGTGGGAACATCTCAGCATCTATTTTAGTATGTTGGGTCCAGCACTGGACATGTCCATTGATAGCCTTTCTCCTCCAGCAGTCTACACATCACCTTCTGGTAGTATGTAAGTTATCCAGGAGGGTGAACTTTGGTCTTTCTAGGTGGATTTCTCTGTGTTCCACATCCAAAGTGAATTGTGTATTCAGCAATAGTGTCTTTTTTTTGAGACAAAGTCTCTCTACATAGTCCTAGCTGTCCTGGAACTCACTATGTCGACCAGGCAGATCTCAGACTCACAGAGATAAACTACCTCTGCCCTTGAAGTGCTGGGATTAAAGCCATGCCCCACTGTGCCCAGACAAGCAATATTGTCTTACTATCTTATGATGGGCAACCAAGAGCAATCGTAGTAGCCTGTGTTGTTTTGGTTGTGTCTAGGCTCTCCCAGGTGAATAACTTGTAGGGTGAGATCCCATGCCTGGCACTGAGGTTTTCATTTAGTAACCCATATCTTCTGGTTGCACACTGTGCAACCATGCACACCTGTTCAAACTCCCTTTTAAAATATATCTTCTTCTGTCTTCACCCTCTCAGTCCCCTATCCCCACTTAACCCTTTAACCTAGAATATACAACCCCTCTTCTTTCATGTCATTGGTGTCCTACTACCCCTGTAAAACTTAATCAATTAATGGGGGAAATTAAAGTGGATTTGGTACATTTCATGAAAAAAAAGGAGTCATTACTATTCTAAGGTATTTGCTTGTGTGTAGAAAGTCCTAACAGGAAAAGTACACTGAAGAATAAGTGAGTTAATATGATATTTGGAGTTAACTTGGATATAGTCCAGCTGGGTTGGGAAGCAAATTAAACAAGGCTGGTCAGGAGGTGATTATTTTTAAAATGTGATGGGAATGGGGGAGCTCACTGTGCCTTTCTTTTTTTCTTGACATATGGTTGGAGACTACCATCTTAAAAGACATTTGATAAACAAATAACATTCAGGTGGCCCATGCTTGTATCCCAGCATGAGAGACTAAGAGCAAAAAGAATTGTGAGTTTGAGGTAAACCTGAACTATTTAGTAACACCCTGGCTCAAATAGACAAAACAGAAAGCAAACAAACAAACCCAAACCAACATACATCTGGAATATTATTACTACTATGAAGGGAGTTTTCTATGACAAAACAAAAAAGGCTTTTATGTTTACTTTTTACTTTTGATGTGCAATAATGTAAAAGGGCCTGGTTGCTGCATGTTCTGGGTGTCTGTTGGTTAGAGGCTCCTGAACGCCAGCTCTGTGCCAGCTGCAAAGGTACAACTTCGCTTGGGAGTCTGGCCAGGCATTATTAGGCTGTGTTGAGCTTTATTGAAGAGTGAGGGCCTAGGCAGGAAAGGAATTACCTTGGGCCATTAAAGGGAAAATACTCCTGACAGGAGTTACAGTGACACCTTCTGGTGGCTTGCATGCAGTGCGGTCCTCATTTATGAATACTGTTTGGAAGCAAAGCCACAAAGGGCTCCAAAGGTGGACAAAAGCACCCCAATCAAATGTGAGCATGAAGCAAGCAGGCACTGCTGTCCTAATATCTGACAAACCAGGCTTCAAACTGAAACTAAGCAGAAGAGGTAAGGACAGATACTTCATTCTACTCAAGGAACAGTTAACCAAGAAGACATTACTCTGTGTGTGTGTGTGTGTGTGTGTGTGTGTGTGTGTGTGTGTGTGTGTGTGGTGTGTGTGTGTGTGTGTACAGATTCGTACATGCCATGGCTTATGTG
>CABHPR010147653.1:0-24066 GCA_902168415.1 Peromyscus melanophrys
TTTTTTTAAAAGTAACAATAAAATGACTCCTGATGATATTCTGCTGTACTTAGAGATCAGTGCCATATTTAGTCATCATCAGAGAGGCTTCCTTCTATAGCAGATGGAAAGAGATATAGAGACCACAGCTAGACATTACCCGGAGTAAGAGAGAGAGAGAGAGACCTTGGAGCACACAGATATAAATGAGATGTTGCTATCAAATCTCTTCCCTCAGAGCTCAGGGAAACCTGCAGAAAAGGAGGCAGAAGGAGTGGCAGAGGGAGAGAGGATGGAGGACACCAGGAGAACAAGGGCCTCTAAAACCACTGAGCAAAGCTCATATGAACCCACAGAGACTAAAGCAGCAAGCACAGGGCTGACATGGCTGCACCAGGTCCTCTGCATATATATGGCAGCTTTCAGGTTAAGTAATTTTATGAGACTCTTAAATTTGTAAATGAGTGAGTCTCTGATTCCTATACCTTCTCTTGGGGCTCTTTTACTTTTCTATCAACTTGTCTTGTCCAAGTTCAATATGATGATTTTTGTTTTAATATTACTATATTTTACTTTGTTATGTTTTGTTGTTATCTCTTAGAAGCCTGTTCTTTTCTAATGAGAAGCAGTAAGAGAGTGCATCCAGAAGGGAGAGGAGGTGGGGAGGAACTAGGAGGAGTAGAGGAAGGGGAAACTGTATTCAGATTATATTGTATGAGAAAAGAATCTATGTTAAATAAAAGGGGAAAAAAGGGTAGGTGTGTATAATCCAAATCAAGCCGAGTCCCAGATTAGTAAACGATTCCCTATGCTTGCCTTCCTTATATTATAGGTACCACCCACCCCACACATAAGCTATATAGTACAGCCTAGAAGGATATATCAAATAATACCCAGAACCCCGAAATTTCACACTGAGAGAAACCTAAAGAAGAGACAGAGCTTGCTAGAGTGTAGAGAAAAACAAACACCCTAACATCAGCATCCTGTTTTACCTGTAATTGTTTACATGCTCCAAGGATCACTGTTCCCAAAGCAAATAGAATCAGGAATGAGACTTTTAGAAATGTAATACAGCATAAAACTAAAGATGGAATAAGTATGCTTTGCCAAAGAGAAATGTGAAAATTTTCTAATGAAAATATTTAAACTTCTTTGGCCATCCCATGTGGCATTGAGACTCAGGTATGGTACCTGGATTCCCCTTTTTGCCCCCCTCCAATCAGGTCACCCAAACCCTGTTGTCTGCTTGCCAGGAGTAGCATCCTTTCCTAGCATGGCTCCTCTTCTTTGAGACTTGTCAAATCACAGTCCAATCCCCAGCAATGTCTTTCCAGTCATCACATGTGACATGAAGACCTTGATAAGCTATCTGTTCATTCCTTCCCAGATCCCTCCATTTGGGTAACTCCAAAGCTCCACGGCTGCCTGTTAAGGAACTCTAGCTCCTCTTAGCCTTCCTTCCTTCCTTCAGGGTTCACCAGATTCCCACCTACTTCTTACCACCTAACCTTGACTCTCTAGCTTTTTCATAGGGTATGGAGACCCATGTAGGCTGCTGACCAGATCCTCTCTATTCAGGTTGCCCCAAAGTTTCTTGGCTGCCACCATCTCCTCTCACATGGCCAGGAAACCCAGGCCCCTCTACCCTTTTGGATTCAATTGCACCTACCTATTGAGAAACTCCTAGTTGCCCCACCCAGCCTTGAGATTCAGGGCCAGTTTACATTTCCAGGGGAAAGATGTTCTAAGCTCTTTGGCCAAGCTGCTGCAAGTACCACAGTGTAGCTGACAAGTAGAAGACCTTGGATAGAGGCTGCATCCCTAAACACTAGACAGAGGAAATAAACATCCCAAGCTTGCTATGAATCACCCCCCTTCTGAATACTGTAAACTTCTGCCAAAAGAAGAAAGGTGACTGATAAAACGGAAAAAGGAAAATTCAGCCAACAAACTAACTCCAGATGTGCAAATTCCAGTGCAGAAATAAAAAATGATGTGAAAACACAAAGTATTATGTCTCCCGCTCCAAAACACAAATTACACAGCAATGGGCCTTAGTGAAAATGACCTGGAAAAACTTCTAGAAAAAAATATAAAAGAATGATCATGACCATGGTCAAATAACTCACAGAAGAAAAAGACAAAGAGATTAATAGAGTAAGGAAGTCAATCCTGGACATAAAAATAGAGTTCAAATTACTGAAGAAAACCCCAACTGAAATGATGCTATACATGAAAAACTCAATAAACCCATCCAAACCTCAGTGGATAACTTCAACAACAGAATGATACATTTTAAAAACAGAATCAGGATGGAAGACAAAGCAAAGGGGTTGCATCACTCAGTAAAGGTCAATGAAAAATTTAAAAAAACAAAACCCAAAAGAACAGAATGTCTTAGTGTTTCTATTGCTGAGATGAAACACCATGACCAAAAAGCAAATTGGGGAAAAAAGGATTTATATGGCTTACACTTCTATATTGCTGTTCATTATTGAAGGAAGTCAGGACAGGAACTCAAACAGGGCAGGAGCTGATGCAGAGGCCATGGAGGGGTGCGGCTTACTGGCTTGCTTACCCTGACTTGCTCAGCCTGCTTGCTTACAGAACCCAGGACCACCAGCCCAGAGATGGCACCACCCATCAGGGGTTGGGTCATCACCATTGATCACTAATTGAGAAAATGCCTTATAGCTGGATTTCATGGAGGGGTATCCTCAACTGATTCTCCTTCCCTTTGATGACTCTATATTGTGTCAAGTTGACATACAAACCCAGCCATTACACAGAACATAGGAGAGGTGAGTGAGACTATGAAAAGAAAAACATTGGAATTGTCACATAGAATAAGAACACCATAGCAAAGTCATGGAGAATACTTTCAGCAAAACATAGAAGATAATATCCCAAAACTAAAGACAGAAATTCCTATTCAGGTATATGCTGTGGGATGTTCTGTATGGCAAATGTGTTGCTAATAAAACACTGATTGGCCAGTGGCTAGGCAGGAAGTATAGGCGGGACTAACAGAGAGAATAAAAAGAGCAGGAAGGTGGAAGGAGACGCTGCCAGACGCTGCCAGCCACCGCCAGGACAAGCAGCCTGTAAAGATGCCGGTAAGCCACGAGCCATGTGGCAAGGAACAGAATTATAGAAATGGATTAATTTAAGATATAAGGACAGTCAGCAAGAAGCCTGCCATGGCCATACAGTTTGAAAGCAATATCAGTCTCTGTGCTTTCTTGGTTGGGTCTGAGTGGCTGTGGGACTGGCAGGTGAAAGAGATTTATCCTGACTGTGGGCCAGGCAGGAAAACTCTAGCTACAGGTATAGGAGGCAAACAGAACACTAAGTAGATTGGACCATAAAAGAAATTCTTCATGATATATTTAAGTTAAAACATTAAAACCACAGGATAAATAAGGGGTATTGAAAGTCTCAAAAGACAAAGGTCAACTGACTTACAAAGGCAGGCCCATCAAAATAATACCTGATCATTTCCCAGAAATCATTGAGGCCAAAAGGGCCTGTAAAGGTGTATTCTAATCTCTGAAAGACCACAATTGTCAACCCAGATCATTATACTCAGCAAAACTGTCCATTAAAATTGAAAAAGAAATGGAAATTTTCCATGATTAAACAAATGAAAGGAATTTTGACCACTAGCCAACTCTACAGAAGATGGCATGCTTCAATCTGAGGAGAAGGATAAACACACCCAAGATATCATAGGGAACAAAATAAATATGGCCATGAGATGTAATTAAGAGATATCTGAGAAATACCACAAAATCAACAAAATGATAGAATTAGTATACATCTTTAAATAATAACTGAATATTAATTATTTCAATTACCAAATAAAAAGATAGACTAATATATTGGATTAGAAGATAGGATCCATCATTTACCTGCCTCCTTGAAACATACCTTACTATCAATGATGAATTCCATCTTAGAGTTAAAGGATTGAAAAGGCCATTCCAAGCAAATAACTAAGAAACAAGCTGGTGTAGATTTAAAGCAAACTAGTCAGAAAAGACAAGGAGAAACATCTCATACTCATTAAAAATTTCACCAACAGGATTTTATGATCCTAAACATATGTGCACCAAACACAGGAACATTTATTTTAATAAATGAAATGCTATTGCATCTAAGCCCACAGATTAACCACAATACAGAGATAGTGGGTAATTTCAATATGCTACTTTTAGCTATAGACAAATCATCTGAAAAAAAAAAACTAAACAGAAACTCTAGAGTTAAATGGCATCAAAACTAAATGAACATGATAGATACCTGCAGATCCCTTCACCCAAACATCAAAGAATACACACTGTCCTCAGATATCCATGGAACTTTCTCCAAAATCTATGGTACATTAGGAGAAAATGCAACTCAGCAAATATAGGATTATTGAAATAACAACCTGCATTCTATCTGACCACAACTGACTAAAGCTAGATATCAACAGCAATAGAAATGACAGAAATTACTCAAAACTCATGGAAATTAAACAACAGACAAATTGATGACAATTTGGTCATGGAAGACGGCAAGAAGATAAAAATATTCCTAGAATTGGATGCAAATGAAAATACAACATACCAAAATCTATGGGACACAATGAAGGAGTTCCTCAGAGCAAGTTCATAGCATTGATTCTTGAAAGATCTCAATTAATAATTTTATGATGTACCTGAAAGCCTTGGAAAAATAAGAATAAACAACACACAAAGAAAGTAGATGGAAGAGATAATAAAAATCTGGCCAAAATTAACAAAATAAAAAAATTAAATGCAATTAAATCAATAAAATGAGGAATTGATTCTTCAAAAACCTTAACAAATTTGACAAAACTTTAGCTAAATTAACTAAAAAAAAGAGAAACAAAATCCAAATTAATATAGAGAAAAGGGAGACATTATAATGATACAGAGGAATTTCAGAGACTTCATAAGGACATACTTTACAAATATTTAAATAGATCCATTTGAGATAGAAGCAGTAATTAAAAATCTCTCAAATGAAAACCCCCAGGGCCAGATGCTTTTAGCACAGAATTCTACCAGACCTTTGAATGTAGCTGGAGAGTTTCTCTCTGGGTCCCGCCAAACCCCGGCAGTCCCGCAGCCCACTTGTAAAATAAACACACAGACGATTATATTATTTAAATTGTTGGGCCTAATGGCTCAGGCTTCTTGCTATCTAGTTCTTCTATCTTAAATTAACTCATTTCTATTAATCTATATCTTACCACATGGCAGGAAGTATAGGCAGGACAAAGAGGGAGGAGAATGCTAGGAAGTGGAAGGCTGAGGCAGAGAGAGAAGCTGCCAGCTGCTGCAATGAGGAGCAGGATGTAAAGTACTGGTAAGCCATGAGCCACGTGGCAAGATATAGATTCATAGAAATGGGTTAATTTAAGATAGAAGAACTAGATAGCAAGAAGCCTGAGCCATTAGGCCAAACAGCTTAAATAAAGAATCGTTTGTGTGTTTATTTTATAAGTGAGCTGCGGGACTGCCGGAGTTTGGCAGGACCTGGAGAGAAACTCTCCAGCTACATTTGAAGGATTAGTACCAACACTTGTATGATATTTTGTTTGTGTTCTGACAAATAAAGCTTGCCTGGAAATCAGAAGGCAGAGCTAGCCTCTAGTTAACCATAAGCCAGGCAGTGGTGGCACACACCTTTAATTCCAGCACTTGGGATGAGGAAGCAGGATGATCAGGAATTCAAGGCCACCCTGGGCTACACAAGATTGGACCAGTCTAAAAGAGAAACAGAGTCGTCAGACAGTGGTGGTGGTACACACCTTTAATCCCAGCACTAGGGAGGTGGAGACAGGAGTATATGGTAGGTGGAGACAAGTTCTCAGCCTACATTCAGTGTGATAGTTTGTAGAGACAGGAACATCTCCCCATTTGGTCTGAGATTTCGTAGAGGTGTGAACTTTCTAGTGGCTGCTGCTCTGCTTTACTGATCTTTCAGCTTTCAAACTTGATATTTGACTCTGGGTTTTTATTGTTAATACTAATTAGGATCATGCTTCAAATACTCCTCAATGTATTCCCTAAATTTATGTCTCTATCTATATTATGTAGATATAGATATAGATAGCCAGTGTTACTCTAATGCCAAACTGAGAACAACTCAATGAATGAAGTAAATTATAGATCAACATACCTGATGAACATGGGCATAAAACTTATCAATATGGTTAGGAAGACAGCCAGAAATCAACCACAAGGTTGTCAGGTACCATTATGGTGAGTGACTACAAGCTGGGAAAGAAGACAGAGTGAGGCAAGAAGGTTCATGTGCTGGAGAAAGAGGTGGATCTGAAGAGGTGAAGGTGGTGAGGAATGGGCTGACACAGATAGCCTGCTTGCCACCCAGGGCCGAGATGATGTCTGTTCCTGAACTGCTGCTGAGGGTCACGTGTTGCTCTATGGCCCTGATGCAGCCACGGTGGTCTGTGTTGATGCCCGTGGCTCCTGTTAGCAGCTAGGGCCCTGCAGATGCCAAGAGTATGGACCACTACCTGTGACCATGTTGATGTCTAAGAGATGTGCCCCCACTGGGGCCAGGCTGATCTAAGAGGCCTGCACTGCTACCCAGGACCATGGTGATGTCTGGGCCCAGACTACTGTTGAAGGCCATGTCTGGGTCCATGGCTCTGCTGCAGCTGGGTTCTCTGTTGACATCCCTGGTTCCTGTTGCCACCAAGGGCCATGCAGAGGTCTGTAGTCTGTGGTGACACCTGAGGCTATGCTGGTCTTTGAGCGTCAAGCTGTCCCAGGGTCATATGGATCTGGGTGGTCTGTGTTGTCACCCACAGCCATGGCATTTTCTTGCTCAACCTGCAGCCGAGGGCCATGTTTTGGATTGTGGCCCTACCATAGCCAGGGTCTGAGTTGATATCTGTGGCTCCTGTTACCATTGAAGGCCAAGCAGATGTCTGGGGTCTGGGTTGCCACCTAGGGACATGTTGGCATTCAAGGGCCGTGCTGCCATTGGGGCCATGTGGATCAGGGTAACCTGTGATGCCAACTATGGCCATGACGACATCTGGGCCCAGGCTGCTGCCAGGGACCATGTCTAGATCCATGGTCCTACTGTGGCCTGGGTCTGTGTTGATGTCCATGGCCTGTGGTGCCACCAAAGGCCACACGGATGCTCAAGGCCTTGGTGTCCACTGTCCATGCCACTGCCAGGAACATATAGAGTTGAGTGACAGGTGCTGCCACCAGGGGTCATGGTATTGTCCTGGCCTGGACTGTGTTTGGGTCCATGTCCCTGCTGTAGCTGAGGTCTGTGTTGATGTCTGTGACTCCTGTTAGAACCAATAGCAGTGAGGATAGGGCTGCACAGAGTTGGTCCTGCCCCTCACTGGCTACAGCACTCAAGCTAGTGGGCCCTCCACCTCCCCTAGCCATCACAGTAGAGCTGACCCTATTGACAGGATTGCAGGTGAGCAGTCCCTGAAGGTGTGAGCATGGGAGAGCTAACCCCACTGTCTGTTAACATGGTGGTATAGGCAAGGGAAGAGATTTGCCCCTTAACCCTCATTACCTATTGCAGGCAAGAAAGCTGGTCCAGGGGTCATGTGAGTGGGCAAAACAGCAGAGCTGGCCCTGGTGTTGTGAATATGGGAGAGCCAGACCCGAGGGTGTGAGAGCAGGAGAACTGGCCCTGCTGTATTGGGTGAGCTAGCTGGGCAGTGCTCACTATCTCACCATGGTGGTGACAATGAGGGAAAGCTGGTGGGCTGACCAATCCAGCTACCACCCAGGCCCAGAATCAAAACTATGAGTTAGCCTACCTCAACACCCTCCTCATCTACAAACTGTTGGAACACATGAAGGGGCAGGACCTGCAGATCCAAAGCTCTAGGATCTCCATAACACAGGATATCCAAGAGGAGTCCCAGTGAGGACCCAATTGATAGTGTAACAGAAGTCAGAGATCTTGACTCATTGCAATGAACACTTAGATGTATGGACTAAAGGGCCACACTACAGCTTCTATGCTGAGATTTTTTGTTTATTTGTTTGTTTTTATTTTCTTTTACATTTTGTTTTGTTTAGAGAGGGAGATAGCAAGGGCAGAGGATGGATGCAAAGGGACAGGGAGATGAATGGGATCAGGATGCATTGATGTGAAATCCACAAAGAGTCAATAGAAAGCTTTAAAAAGAACAAATATTTTTAAAAAACAAATAAAAAAGTAAAAAAAAAATCAATGTAATACTTACAAACTGAATTCAAGAAGAATACATCACCAAGTTTACTTACCATAATCAAATTGGCTTCGGTCTGGAGAGGTTCAAAATACATGAATCAATAATGTAATCTAACACATAATTTAAAAACAGAAACCAAATGATCATTTCAGTAGATATGGAAAAGGCCTCTAATAAAATCCAACTTCCTTCATGCTGAAAGTTCTGAAGACTCTAAGCATTCACAAGACATATCTCAACATGCTAAAGGCAATGTACACCATGTCCACAGCCAATATCTTGTTAAATTGAAAAAAAAACAACTCAAAGAATTTCCATGAAAATCAGGAACAAGTCAAGGATTTACACACTCCCTACTATTGTTCAATGTTATGACCTGAAATCTAAGCAACAACAACAACAAAAAAGTGAAGGAGATAAGGTGAAGAAAAATAGAAAAAGTCACATTATTATTACTGGTGACATGATCCTATACATAAAAGACACCAATTGCTCCACCATTAAAATTCCAACAGCTGATAAATACATTTATCAGTGTAGCAGAACAGAAATTAACATGCAAAAATCAGAAGCCTTCCTATACACAACTGACAAACATTAAGAAAGAAATCAAGAAAACAATACCATTCATAATAGCCTCAAAAATATTTTAGAATAAATCTAACTAAGGAAGTAAAAGGCTTGTACAATGAAAACTTTAAGACACTGAAAAAAGAAATTGAAGAAAATACTGGAACACCCTGGTGTGTCCTTGAGGACATTCATTTTTTTGTCAAGAAGAAAAATAAGTTGGCTAGAAACTGAAAAATACCCAAACTCAAATCAAACCTAGCTGCTAATTCTGTATAAATGTGCCATAGGAATGATAAATGGAAGCTAATTTATCAGCTTGTGTAGTGATTATTAAGATCACAATTGAGAAAGGAGAATGTAGTTTCCATGTAAAAATTTAGAAGAGGTAGCTTCACTAAAAATAATATCCTGGAGAAACCTTCCTGGAGGATGGTGAGGCAGGGAACGCCCACTTTTCTTTGTTAAATATTGTCTTGCCAGGCTAGCTGTTCTGAGAACACTTGAAATGCACACAGGCTTCTCCGTGGCTGCTTCTCTGAATATTCCCGTGAGATGTGAGATAAGGGACTCAGGCCTGGTGCAGGCCTGCAATCCTGCAGTAGCAGATGTATTGAATGTTCAGGGACACTGTGGAGCACCTACTGAGGCCATCGGCTCAGAATAAAAAGGAAAAAACAGGCAGGAATGCAGCTGGCTCTTCCAGTGTTTATGAGGCTCAATTTCAATTCTCATTACTACAAAAAGCACCCCAAAATATTGACACTATGCACAGTCGTGTGCATTTCCAAGGTGTCACCAAGGTCTTGAATGCACTTTGGTTTCTTTTCAGCAGCAGCAACCAACAGCATTAATTCCTCCTGCTAAATGGCAAAAGCCTGTTTGCAGCACCTTGTCTTAGAAGAAGGACCTGATTTTTCTGGCTGCTTGGTATCATGACTAGGGCAAAAAGTTTCATGTTTTTTCCTCTCATAAGAGTTTAAGGTTTCGTGTAGACACATTTATGGTTGGCTGCTGTTACATTCTTGGCTTCATTATCATATTTTTTATGACCATTCTTTGGTGATTTAAATCACTCCATGGTGATTTAACTTGATATCACTAAGCCATTTAAATAGGTAACCAACTATCTGAAATTAAATTTTGTTACAGGTTTAAGTAACAAGTTATTATATTTTTCCAATTTAGTTGCAATTTTCATTTCTCTTTACTGAATATTTTATAATTGCTCCATTTGTTTGGAGGATGTGATTTTTAATTTATAAAACTTATACATATGCCTGTGTGCATGTGTTCTGTTTCTGGAAACTTTAACTGTCCCTAAAGTGCCAGTATTTTTTGTTACAATAGCTTTGTAATGAGAATAAAACAGGAAGCATAAACCTGTGTTTTATTTTCTAAGACTGTGTAGTCTATCACTCAATGCGTACTCCTTTACCCCAATTTAAATCTTTTGGTTACTTTTTTTCTCTATCTCTGTTAGTCTTCCGGGTCTAACGTCTTAGCATCATTAGGGGGGCACGGGCAACTGCGTACTGGGGTGTGGTCACGCAATCTCCGCCTTAAAAAGCCGTACACGGACCCCCATCCTCTCTCTTTTCTGTTTCCTCTCTGCTCTTCTCCCACCATTTTTCTGTCTCTCCAGGCCTGTTTCTTTCTAATAAAGCTCTTTCTGACTCTAGTCACTGTGGCTAGTAACTTTTCCGCCAAACTGCGGACCCACCAGTGCCGTTCACCCTTTCAATCTCTCATATGCAAGCTGTGTTTTGAGTATAACGGTGTTAATTGTACTCTTTAAGGAAAGGGAGAAAATGACATCTTTATATTATCTCCTCTCCATGTGACAAGACGAGTTTCTCAAATCTTTCAAATTTTTTATTTTATTTTTTTTTTTACTGAAGTTAAGGAGATTTAAGCCTACCTAGCAAAGATTTTTGAAATCTAAACTTCTACTTCTCAGGAAAAAAAATATACATCTACACCAAATTTTGTAAAATGTTTGTGAAAAGTAACAAAAATTTAAAAGGCTACCAGATGCCCTACATCAGTGAAAGTTGAAAAACTTTAATTTCATTTTGACTTTTTTGTCAGTTTTTGAGATTATAGTATATCATTTTCCCTTTCCCTCTACCCAAACCCTCCCATGGACTCTCCTGGCTCTTTTTCAAATTCATATTAAAAACTGGGGGACGTTTAAGAACAGTTTCCCGAGGTCTTCATTGCTCTAGGATCTGCCTGTTTCATATGAAATGCTTTGTGTATGCTAAGCGTTTGGAAGGTGCAGTTGTAATGGAAAGGAGCCATTGTGATATGGTGGTGAGGGCGTGGCCCCTGGACTCTGTGTCCCTGGGACCTGTGTATGATACTTCTATTTGCTCATTGTCCGAAGTAACTCTCCTACCCTCTGTATTTCTGCTTCAGTATTCTTGACTTGAGGACATAAACAATACTTTCAGTGTAAGCCTTTCAGATACTTGTGTGACGTGAGTTAATTATCCTTATTGATTTTCTCCATTACTTGAGTGTCATATGTTAACTATTTAAAGCAGAATATGGTTTTACAAATTCTTTATATCCAACCACTTATCCAATTCTCATTAATATGATTTTCAAGTTTAATTTTCCTTGATTTTTCTAAGTAATGCTGATAACCTGCAAATAACAACTTGTTTCTCCTTTCAACATTTAGAATGTCTGTATATTCATAATGATTTCCACTGGATAAAATTTGCAGAAAAATATTAATGATGTATCATTCTTATGGGAAGGGCACGATTCTACTAAATGTGTTCGTAGCTGATGTTTTTAGTATGATTATGATTATTATCCTATCATTCCTAGAAATAATGAAAATTTTATTTTTTAACAAAATTGGAAATTTTATAAATTGCTTTATTGGTGCTTTTTGGATAATCACCTTAGCTCCTTAAAACCTAAGAATGTATGTTAACTGACTCGTGAGTACTGGCCATATAATAAAATTTATATTTGTTTGCATATTCAAGTTTCAAGGTAGCCAGGCTTCTGTCTCTAGGGAAACAGGTATAACCCAAGTCCGTAACCTCAGGAGTCCTCTTCTCACTTTTTCTCAGTGTCGGTTGTGTCTTCATCCCCATCCTGACAGATATCTGACCACCTGGAAGACTTAGTTTCTACCCGCCATGAACGCCAAGGACCCCGGTTCTCAGGAAAGGCTGCATTGATGGTTCGCACATCTTTGGAAAAGACAGCCTCTAACCGTGGTCTATGTGCATCTGCTGCTCCTATGTCTCTTTGGATCTCACAGAATTTGCAAGCTGAAGATACCAAGTTCATGGTCTTTTCTCGTCTAGCTACACTTGGAATCTGTTTCTCTTTGTGGCCTTGACAGGTGATCCACAAACTGCACTACTTAAGTTTTGAGCTACCCAGAGGTGACCTCCTGCCTCAGGCAAAGTAGCAAAGTTTCCACTGTATTTCCTTTTGATCAGCCTATCATGTAGTTACAATTGGCTGTTGCAGAAGGGCAAGAAATTAAAAAGATGTATTTTTGTCCCTATTCAATGTAAATTACCTTTTTACTTAGAGTTTCTACATTTATTTATAAAAGTGAAAGTGTCCATCATTTTCTCTTGCTCCTTGTCTGATTCTAATGTCAATGGCCCGCACAAAATTGGAAGCTCTGAATTGTGTCCTATACTGGGAGCACATGGTCATCAGAGTTAATGTTCCTAGAGCTCGGATGGTGCTCACCATCTGGACCTGGAAAATATTTCAGGATAGTTCCTTGACAGGTCTAAAGCCTTTTCATTATTATTAGTCTCTAGGTTTCCATTTTGTTGTACTCTTTTTCATACCGAATTTTAGTAAAATGTGTAACCATTAGTATGTAGAAGCTAGTGGTCTCCTGTGGCCTCCAGACCATTCCTTTCTTCAGCAGCAAATTGTTTCTACCCCTCTGACCCACTGGCTTATGTTATGGTCTAAAGCTATTTAAATCCTTCTATGATTCACATATATTCAGCCAAATTTTGCTTATTATTTTCTTTAATTATCTCCAAAATCTCTCCACACACAATTTGCTGAATATTTATTGTAAAAAGAAAAAGTGGTGGGTCATAATTTTGAGCTGAGGGACTGTGTTCACAGATCACATTGTAGAGTTGGAATTAGCAGTCTTATGGGGGTTTCTATAAAACAATGCTATAACAGGAGTGAAAGCAGTGAGTGACATTAATGGGAAAGTTACTGCTAGATCTTTAAACAATGAAATCTAGAATAATGAGAAAACACAGTTAAAGTGAAACCAAGTACAGAGCCCAGAAATTGGCTTCATGAGCTGGATCAAAAACCCCATTATCCTAGTTACTTACTTTTTGAAATACTTTTACAATATGACTGAAGCCAAGAGAAGAATTCAGTCAGCCAAAAATGACATAGAGTTTTACATTTACATAAAAATGTGGTAGAGATGGTAAAGCTACATGATCTTTGTAAACTTCATAGTTGCTATTTTTAGTAGGTGCCAAATTTTACTTAGTTTCTATTTATAGACACTGAATTTGAACAACTAAATTTAATGTAGAAGTTAATTCCACCTATATCCTAGTTTTATATCTGTTGCTGTGAAAAAAAATGCCTTGATAAAAAGCAACTTAGAAGATAAAGGGTGTGTCTGGCTTAGAAATCTAGGTTATGGTCCATTATTATTGTACAGTCAAATCAGAGACTTGATGTAGCTAGCCATGTCACCTCCACCATGAGGGCAATGAAACATGAACATACGCATGCCCACTTGTACTTAGTCCTCTTTCTATACTTAGAAGATGTTCTTTCTAGGGAATGGCAACACCCACAGTGCTCTGGTCTTTCCTCTTCAATCAACATAATCAAGATAATTATCCGAAAACAGGACTACAGATCAACCTGATCTAGACATTTCCTCTCTGAGACCATCCAGGTGATTAGATTGTGTTGACAAATAAAACTAACCACCCCTGCACTTTAAAAAAATGCAAGTTAAATCCAAGCAAATTGTTTTGAATATTATTGTGATATAATTGACATGCACATCTTTCAGATTGGACTATCAGCTGTGCAAGAGAACCAATGGGCATTTCACTACTTATAATGACATTGACATTGGCATTTAGATATGAGAATTTTCTGTAAAACTGAGATCCTTTTTATAAATAACCAGCTGACCATGTTGTAGTTTGAAAAGCTACTTGCACTACTTTAGAAAGAATCAAGTTGGAGCTAAGTATGTCCAAGTCCCCGCTATTCTGATTTCTGAGTTGGCATATAAAGAACATTCACACTCCAGTCTTCCAACAAGATCCCTCGAGACACTCCTAAGAGTCTGGGAGTGGAGATTATGTCTACATTGAAAATGGATATATAATGAAACATGTTTCTCTACAGTGTTTTCTCAACTTCCAAACTACTGCATTCTCAGGGCTGGTCCAGCACAATGCATATCTACTTGGCATTCCACTGTAGGCAGATATCTCAAAGTATATTCACAGACTGGAGCAGGCTTTAGTTGAACTGTCTATTGAAGCACTCACTGAGTGGAAGGAGCTGAAGCAGGTGTCTCTGACCATGTAAAGATGAGAATAACTATTTGGAAATACTAATTTCTCAGAGTGAACCAGAGGGCAGCTGCTGTTACCCCAATGTATACATCTATAAGTCATAACACTATGAATATCTTTTATGAATTTTTTCAGTATTTGGTATTTTCCAAGATATAAAAGTTTAAGAATTTAGAATCATTGAACCAAAGTATGTGAACTCTTTTGTAAGCTTTTGTTCATAGGGTTTCTGATAGTTTATATTGGCTGTCAACCTGACAGAATCTAGAATATCCTTTGAGACAAAGCTCTGGGCAGGTCTGTGAGGTATCTTCTGAATTAGGTGAACTGAGGTGGGTGTGGGTGACAGCATTTCTTGGGCTGGGGTCCTGGACTGATAAGTAGGAGAAAGCAAGCTGAACATGAACGTTCCTTGTGCTCTGATTTCTGAATGCAAATACAATGTGACCAGCTTTCATCCTGCTCATACCTCCATGCTCTCCATGCCTGCTTCCATGGTTTACGCACCATGACTGAACAATCATTCTTTAATTGTAAGCTGGAATAAACTCTTCCTTTCTTAGTTTGCTTTTGATGGGTATTTGATCACAGCAATGACAGAAGTTCTGTGAAAGGACTATTCAAATTATATGTAATTGTATGTATTTTAGTTATGTCTCTCACATTTAATTTTTCATTTATAAGCTAAGAATATTAAATTTACCAATATGTTAATGATGGTATAGAATTCTCTGATATTTCTAAGTGTTTTTAATATATATCATTATTATGGCATTTGATTAATGAATGTAAGTCATTTAGTAGTTTGAGTCTTTTCACATTAGAAACACCAACTTTTATTTAAGTGATAAATTTTTACTTTTTCACGGAATGCAATGGTTAGACATATATGCTCTCCTACTTTATTTAAGGTTTTCTTATTATAAATGCTGTTTTTTTTCACATGGTGGCAGAGACCATTTTATTTTAATGTATATTTCTAAAGCACTTCTTTAATGTACATGTTGAGTTAAAAGCAATACCATACATGAAAAAAGTATGGCATTAGCTAACATAGATGGTGATAATCACAGTGACTTCTGGAACAAAAAAAATGTGTCAGATTTTTTTTTACTAATGATAATTATAATAATATGAAAATCAAATGTTTTCTTCATAGGTACACAGTAAATATAATTTTACCCTATATTAAAACTGAGGTTTTTATACTCATGTACACCCTTGACTCTCATAATCTTTCTACTCTTCTCACAATGACCCCTGAGTCTTAGAAGGAGTAGCTTCCATTTAGGACTGAGAATTCCACAGATTCTTATTCTTGGCATCATACACTTGAGTCATAGAATGTGGAGAAATCTAGCTTGTACTTACTTACAAGCTTCACCCCTACTGTCTAGTTTTCATAGTGCTAAAATAAGCTATGCATACTACTTGAGGAGAAAAGTAATCAATAGTAGTACCCAGTTGTAAACCCTGGGAGATGCAATAATGGCTGTCTTGGAAAGACACACTCATAGTGCAACTGTGGTACAAATGGCATCGGAGTAATCAATTACTTATTGACTGAACCGAAGTTGTAGTAAAACAAATGGCTACTTACCAATTAAACAAGTTTATATATGGGGAAGGGGGAGGCTTTTAAGTTATTTTAAGTTAAATCCATATATATTTTTAAATAGAGGGTTTTATTTTTAATTACTTTATTATTTATTTTTGTTCTTTATTTAGTGTGTGCACATTTATGTGTGTTGGCTCATGTGATATGGAACCTATGTGGAAGTCAGAGGATAACTTATGGTAGACAGTTTTCTTCTTCCACCAGATAGGTTGTGGGGATGGACTAACATGGCCAGGCTTGTTGGACAATGTCTTTACCCATTGAACTATCTCTCAAGTAGCCACAAAAATATAAACAATTTAATTCACCAAATTCTTTCAAGTTGACATAGTCTGAAATCATGAGCAGCATCTTCTGTTAAAGTTTAATCAAGTCCAAGGATGTGTTTCAGTATCAGCTCCTCACCTCTACCTCTGTGCACCTGAATTTTGTTGGTGTTGCTGACTCAGTCATCTTAGAAGCTATAATGTAAGGAAGGTTTTCTGGGCTACGTAAGAGACAAGAATTGGAACTAAACTTCTCACTGCATGCACAAGGCAAAACAAATTGTAAAGAACACTCATGTATGACCAGATTAAAATCAATTGTGCAAATGATGAGCCTTTTCTTTTTGAGATATTTCGTAAAAGTCACACTTAGATGCTCATCACTCCCGCTGTCAGTAGTACTGTGACCTCTGAGAACAAGAATTCTGTAACGTTTGCCTTCACATCCCCAGTAGTGGAGGCTCTGAGAATAAGAATTCTGTAACGTTTGCCTTCACATCCCCAGTAGTGGAGGCTCTGAGAACAAGAGGCTGACTGAAGAAAAAGAAAGTGATGACCAGAAAGTGGCAATAGCAAGCATATACTTTGCTGAAGACATTTGGATGGGTTTCCCTGAAAAGAAGTTCTTCACAGAATGATTGCCCACACACTTTAGTGACGCTTGGAGGGCACCATATTGAAGCAGAAGAGAGCCAGGGAACTTTTTTTTTTTTTACCTTTTTTTTAAATTTTATAATTTAATTTAATTTTACATATTCCCCTGTTCTCCCTCCTCCTGCTACCCTCCCCCGCCCTCCCCCCAGGCCACTTCCATTCCCATCTCCTCCAGGGCAAGGACTCCCCTGGGGATTCAGCTCAGCCTGGTAGATTCAGTGGAGGCAGGTCCAGTCCCCTCCTCCCTTCACCCAATAAATGCTGTTTTAATTAGAACTGATCTGAATGCTATTGTCTTTAAAAAGAATTCAATTTGTTCCCATCAGTTGTAATTAATTTAGTGTTTAGTTTTATTTTCCCAGTTTCCTTTATGTTTACTGTTAATATATTCTCATTGTTTCATTTTTCATTTTTCTTGCTTTGGCTGGATCAATAAATTCTTTCTTTGGGGAACAGCACTGTGTAAAACTGTAAATAGCATTGAGAGTAGTTGCTACCAGCAGCTGCCAATGTAGAGCTTAGTGTGGGGGTTGGGAGAGGGTGAGGAGCTCTTCTTCACTAATGCTGTAGTTTCCACAGCAATCCTGGGGGGACAGTGAAGACATGAAGGGGGAGAGGCAGAGAAGGTGCTACTAGCCACCATAAAGGCTGAGGTAGAAGATGTTGTGCCTAGAGAGGGCATGGCTGACCAGAAAGCTCTTGGGATCTACCTGGGAATTACAGGTTAATACAACCCTGCTCTGCTTTCATGTGGGTCCTGGAAGTTCACACTCAGTTCCTCAGTCTTGCACAGCAAACTCTCTTAACCACTAAGCCACCTTACCAACCCCTAAATGTACACTTCTCTAGTAATAGATTACTATTGAACAATTGTTTTTTTATCTTCTTCTTAACCAGAAAGTAAGGAAATTTTTTTCCTTCCATAAATCATCTTGTTTACTAAAATTTGTAGCATGAGTAAATATCTCTTACATTGTCTTAAATTCTTTATTCTTTAATTATGAAATCCATGTTTTCACTTTCAACATCAAAGAGACACGCTAGTCACTTAGAGTATCTGTATACTTGAGAAAGAAGAGTACCCAGACATCGGAAACCTGTTGGATACAGTTTTTGAGCTGTCACTAATACTAGGGACCTGAAACATCAGCATGGGCTCCAAGTAAGAGTGGCACTTCAGAAGACTGTGAAATCTTCACCCAAGTCCTAGGAGGTAAAATGGAACATTAGTCGCACACTGCCATCATTTTCTCAGTCACTTTTCTCTGGGTATAGCTGGGATAAATACTCATTTGTCCAATGTCTTGTGGGCATTTCTAAACCTGCCTCGATCATCAAGGGCAGTGAGCCAGAAGCAATATTTACTCCTAGGATAGTGACAGAATAAAGTCTCACTCAGGGAACTATGATTTACAGAGGTAGTGAAACTCATTGTATTCTCAGTTAATTAAATTGTGGTGTCCCTAAAAAATGATTATGGACCATGGTGGATGATGATTGACTACAAAATTTAAACTAAATGTCATGTTGAATTGGATATTATTTTTTTCAGGTAACTCCTTAGAGGGAATAACTGGGAAGGCCATGGATCAGAAAGATGTGTTCTTTCAAATGTTCATGGCTAGAAATTACCAAGAGCAGCTTGCATCTGCATGGGAAGTGGAGCAACATACAGCCACTCTTACCTCACAACTGTCCTTAGTTATGATTCTGTCACAATATTTGCAGCAGGAATGTTAACCTTCTAGACCACTGTAGAATGGTACAATTGTCCTCATGATTTGGGAATACCTTTTGTTCTGATGTGGATCTTGCACAAACCTACCTGCCACAGGGGAAGTGTAAAAACAGGAGGCACAAGATATTGGAAGACATTTCCTACTTTTATACCACGTGACATAGCTGAATAGTCTCTGCTAAAAGTCATTTTAGGATTACAGAACTACAGAAGTGTCTGTGTTCTCCAGGATTGCGTATATTCATTGGCCATTTAACAGCATTAGTTGGTTTTCTATCGCTGTGTCCCTAATTGATGAGCACATGTGTCTAGAACAAATGTTGGGAATATGGTTAATACCCTAGTTACCAACACTCTTAAACGCCAATGTGCAGGATGTGTGAGTCCCTTTTTCATGCTCAGGCTTTGCTAGGTCTTATATCCCAAGAAGTAGGGTAGGAGAATTTACTTGATGGTACAATGGTAACATCAGTCAGTTTTGAATGTTCATATTGGTAGGCCAATAGCAGCAAGCAACTGTAGCAAAGAGAAATATCCATTGTTATCATGAATCATCAGGGATACAGTTCTGAAGAGCAGAGGCAGGAAAGCATCTCTCCATAGTTCAGAGCATTGGTGGGATCATCTCTGACTCCTTTCATCCTTAAGAGGAGTAACAAGAGTTATGCAGCCAATGCATCAGCCACCAAAGTAACAAGGGTACTCAGACCCTCAGACCATAGAAATCAGGATTACTCAATGGGGGAAAGTCCTTGTAGCATCCCAGGAGTTGGCTGAAGAGGCAAAGTATGGAAGAGAGTGCTGAGTTGAGAAGAGAGAAGATAGTCAATGTTGGTCTTGGTACTAGCTGCACAGTAGGAACATTTGCCTTCTCTCCTGCTTACTGTGTGCATGCTTAGGATGGTATAGGCTACCATCAAGAGGAGTCAGTGGTCAAGTTTACTAGCATGTGCTGATCTGATCCACAGCAGAAACACTAAATCAAATGTTTTCTGCACCTCTTGCTGTGTGGCTGAGTGTGTATACTCACTGTATGGCTCCCTCTGCAACCATCCTCTTCCTCTTTGCTTCTCTGCCTCAGGACTTCTTTCTTTTTCTTTTGTGTGTAGGAAACAGATGTCTTTTCAATTCATCTGCAGTCACAGCTGAGAAGTCCAGAAAGAAATGCTCCTAAGACAGCCTGCAGGCAGCAAGGGACAGCAGCTGGCATTATTTATCAGTTAAAAAACTCTAGGCAGCATCCTCACATCTTTAACCTCCCAGTAAATTTCTACTGTCCTTGGCTCATTTTTTTTCTCCCTGTTTTCGGTCCAGCTTTATTAGGTTTAATTGACAACTGCAATTGTCTACAGTTGAAGTCTTCAGTGTGATGTTTGGCTACACACGGATGCTGTGAAATCAGTTACACAATCAGAGCATTAATCCACTCATCACCTGCTCTAGTCACCATTGTACATGAGTGTAAGAGCACTAATACCTTCTCTGTGAGCAGATGATAGGGCACCATAGGTTCTGATTCACTGCTATCATCCTGCTGTGTAGGGTGTTGATGTAACTTACTCTTGTGACTGCAGATTTTTGACCTTTGATGAACATTGCCCCCTTTCCTCGCCTGCAGTGATGGATTCTCTGCTTTTGCAAATAGATTTTGTGGATTTCACATAGAAATGAGACCACACACACTTGCCACTGTATCTTACTATAGTATAAGGTCCTCATGGCTGACCCATGTTGTTAACTGTCAGGATTTCCCTCTTCCCCGATGCTGGAAATTTTCATTGGAAATACCCCTGCAAAGCCCAATACTATGTTTTCTTCATCCCAACATAACAGGTTATCTCTGGGTCTTTTTAGAAGCTTCCTGATGCCAAGGTTTTTCTGTGTTTGAAGGAAACCCAAAGTAAGAAACTGCAATTAGACTTATTTTGTAAGAAAATTGTCAATCTTTGCCATTTGGAATTATTTATTATGTAAAGTATGAGAAATTTTGATTCTAAGAATGAGATTTAAGTGAGTAAGTAGAATGCATTTATTCAAAGACTTTTTTTTTTGTATTGTCAATCATGGGGAAAAAGATATAAGATGAAAATCTCCAGGTCTGATGACAGATGGATACAAGGTCACCACTTTGAAACTGAGAAGCACAACAAGAAGCCACACTCCCTCTCTTATGAGAAAGCATCCATGGCTCCTGAACAGCAACGGTGTAGATCCTGCTCTGCTTCTGCGTCTTCTATCTGCCTTTAGGCCCCTCTGCTTTCCATAGTTCACTCTCTGGTCTTTTCTTAATCTATACCTTTTAATTTTTTTAAATAAATTAACAATGAGTAGTTTACCATTTTGCCCATCTCATTCACCTTACAGTGAATGGTGTCATTTGAGTTTTTGTGTCTTCTATTATTTAATTAATGTATTATTTACTATTGCTCAGATTCTCTTTTCACAGATGTTTCTCAAAAACATTTGTGCTTCCCCCAGGTCAGTGCAGCAGTTTTTAGGTAAACCTGATTTCAGTTGAGAGCATTCTTTTCAGATCCTAGACTTCACAACATCCCCAGGGTTCCCTGAGCTATCCTCAACTTTTCAATATTGTGCTCTGTTCAAACCTGAACTTTGTTTCTTTTTTTCAAATTGGAATCTCAAAAACAATGATGAGCGTTTTTTGGAACCCCACTATCCCAGTGCTAAGAGCTAGTTCTAGGGCAAAAATTCTAAACATGAGAAACTGAAAATGAGTCTGCCATGAAAAGCTATCTGAACTGACATCCTACAGGATGTCAGGGACTCAGCGGGGCTCTGCTTTCTGGACAAACTAGCCATTGAGACAGTGTTTGCCGAGAGTCACAGTCCAGAGTTCTGAAGAAGAAAATGGGGAATAATTGCTGTGACTTTTTAAAATTATTTTTTTTAATATTTATTTTAGCCAGAAAGTGGTAGCACATACCTTTAATCCTGAGGGAAGCAGAGGCAGGTGGATCTCTGTGAGTTCAAGGCTGGCCTGTTCTACAAAGTTAGTTCCAGGAAAGCCAGGGCTATGAAGAGAAACCCTGTCTTGAAAACCCAATATACATATATATTATATGTATAAGTGTTTTCTTGTATGTATGTGTGTATACTGTGTACCACAGAGGTCAGCAGAGGAAATCAGATCCCCTGGAACTGAAGCTGCAGATGGCTGTGAGCCACCAGCCACCATGTAGGTGCTGAGAACTGAGCATGAGTCCTCTGCAAAAGCAGCAAGTGCTCCTAACTACTGAGCCACCTCTCCAGCCCCTGCTGTGGCTTTTAAAAAATCAACATTTAAAATAACATTTACTATCAAGCACTGAAAGGGACATATGTCAATAAAGTTTACTGGAAAAAAGATTTGAGATGAGATGTGTTGGAGCTGAACACCCTCTGTGGGGAGAACTCAAAGGAAGTGAAAGGACATGTTGGGATGCAGGGTGGCATCAAGGGACTTGTTTTTACTTTGCTTCTCCAGGTCCTCCTAGAATCATTCATTGTGAGACAATAACACTGTTAGTGAATTGTTGGCTTTTATCTGCAGTAAACACACACAGAACAGGCTACCGTGAAGAATGAAGCTACTGCCTGAAAAGCCTGCAGACTAACCCACTCAGCATACAGCTTCATTGTCTACTACTTTCCTAGTTCTGGTCATTCCCAAGCCATTCCTCTAGCTGGAGGTCAAGCTCCTTACTTATCCACTCTTTCAACTGTGCCAATGCCTCAGCCCTGTTTTGGCTTCCCTTATACAAATACCTCCTCCCTTCACTCTAGTTGATTTCTTACTGCCATCTTCTTGGTTCACTCTAAAACACCTGAAATTTTTCTCATGAAGAAGTCAGTGTGGCCGTGATGGTGTGAGTGACCATGTAAAGCAAGGTGTCCAGAGAGCAATGATATTTGTTTGTTTATTTGCTTATTTAACATTTTTCATTTGTTTTACTTCATCAGTTTTCCTTCCCTCCTTTCCTCTTGTTCTCTCCCTCCTGCTCCCATCTATCCCCTCCCCATCCACTCCTCCTCTGTCTCCATTCAGAAAGGGGCAGGCCTCCCATGGGCTTGAACAAAGCATGGCACATCAAGTTGAGGTAGGACCAAGCTCCTCCCCCTGCAGCAAGGCTGGGCAAGGTAATCACACATAGGGAACAGGATCCCAAAAACCAGCTAAGGGCCAGGAATAGGTCTTAATCTCACGAGAAATGATATTTGAATGCATGCCCTCCATCCATTCTGTCCAGCCACCATCCATATATACCCACCATGCCAGCCTATGGTTTGGATGGACCAGTTCTTTCTTGGTCATGTGAACTAGGTTGAATTAAAAGACAATGCCTGTTGTTTCTACTTCCTTAAAGTGGTATAATTTCTAACTGTATTCTAAATACTTATCCTTATATCAACAAATAAATGTAGCTCTCACTTCTCAAAGCAGGTTCTTTTAGAAGCAGGTGGAGACCATTACAGAAAGCCATAATTAGTCAAAATGCAGGGATGTACATGGTTTCCCAAACCCAATTGGTCTATAACACAACTTCTATACCTACAGCTCAGGGAACATCTTGGAAGAAAGGGTGGAAAGTGCTGTGGAATGCCATTCTGTATGCTGTGAATGTGTTGCTCTGATTGGTTGATAAATAAAACGCTGATTGGCCAGTAGTCAGGCAGGAAGTATAGGTGGGATAAGCAGACAAGGAGAATTCTGTAGAGAGGAAGAGTGAGTCAGGAGTCACCAGCCAGACACAGAGGAAGCAAGATGACAAGGCAGAACTGAGAAAAGGTACCAAGCCACGTGGCTAAACATAGATAAGAATTATGGGTTAATTTAAGTGTAAGAGCTAGTCAGTAATAATCCTGAGCTAATGACCAAGCAGTTATAATTAATATAAGCTTCTGGGTGCTTACTTGGGGGAAGCAAGTGGGAGAGATTTGTCCTGATCAGGACAAAGGAAAACTTCCAGCTACAGGAAAGAGTCTAAGTTCCAGAACAACAGGGTACCTACTATGAGAGAGTGTCTTCTATGTGTGACAGGGAAGCGGCACACAAGAAATCTCAACAATATGAAGATGGTTACTTAACAAGAACTTCACAATGACAATACCAGTTGGCATGCCAATGTGCATGGAGGACTTCTGGAAAGGCTCAACACCTAGATGAAGAGTTAGAGTCAGTTAGTAGTTTCTTAGAGGGATAATCAGTTTTCTCCAGGGAAAAGCCCTCTGGTAGGTTACTCAATCCCAAAAGGTCAAACCTAAACACATATATGAAAAACACTAAATTAACTCAATAGGTTGGTTATTTTCTTCTTTTTTGGTCTTTTTCTCTTTCTCTTTCTTTCTCTTTCTCGTGTGTGTGTATGTGTGTGTGTGTGTGTGTGTGTGTGTGTGTGTGTGTGTGTGTGTGT
>CABHPR010147654.1:0-12062 GCA_902168415.1 Peromyscus melanophrys
GGGCACAGGGCCAGGTGGGTATCTAGAGTCCAGTGCTGGCATCAGGACAAGAAATCCACCAGTAATATGAAGAGGACTGTGACAATGGCTACAGACCCAGGCCATGCCCAGTCAGCAGCTCCATGCCTGCCCCACTGCTGCCCAGGCTTCCGGAAAACAATGTCCAACACTCACAACCGACTCCTGGGATCAAGAAGTCCCACAGATTGGAACCTGCCACCTTGTAAGAGACTGCCAATGTTGCCCTTTGTCCTTTGCCACAAGTTTCTGTGTTTTGTTTGGCAAAGTGCAGGGAGGGGCCAGAGACCTTCGGTCCATCCTGAGAGCAAAACACTGTGATTTGGCTGGGCTGAGCATGATGGGCAGATGTCCAATGGAACAACTGCTTTAAGGTGCATAATCATTACCTGTAGAAAAATGATCAGGTATGCCACCCATGTGCTGCTTCGGGGGCTTTAGGACACTGCCTTGGGAAGGAATAAGACCTCAGCAAAACTTTGGGGAACATTTTGTTGGCCAGAGAAGATGGCCTGACCGTGAGTACCAGTCAATGACTTCTGGGGGTGTGTGAGCAGTGGGAGGGTGTCTCCAGCAGTTAGGAGAAGGAGGCTGCAGCCTCACTGGGTGAGTGAGGGACAGTGGGGGAAGGCCACTGGAGACCCTGTGGGTAAGTGAGGCACAGTGTGGGAAGGCAGCAGGAGTCCCTGTGTGGTAGTTGGGGGGCAAATAGGAAAGGCAGTAAGAGCACCAGTGGATTAGTGGGGGTCAGTGCAGGAAGGCCAGAAAAGCCTCTCTAAGTGAGTGGGGGTAGTGGGAAGATAGATGGATCTCCTGGCTGAGTAGGGACCAATGGGAAGGTAGTTGGAGCCCATGTAATCCTCAGTGTAGGCCTGAGGTCACACACTTGTTCAGGAAAGCAAGATAAACAATCAGGAGATTTCCCAGATCTGATCTGAGACAGCTGAGCAATGGTCTGAAAAGCCTGAGGTGGCCACTAGGTTGGGGTGGAACTTGTCCCATGGTGGTCTCTTTCCTCTATTCACACTTTCTTTCTTGGTGGGTCATCTATCCCACAACAGTCTTCCATATGGAGAAATGGAGGCAGTGTCCTCCTCATGCCAGAGGCTGTGGTTAGGATGGTGGTCATGAGGAGAATGTGAAGGTGACTTATGAGCCTCCCAACACATGACACCTGTGTTCTGAGCACAGCTGGGCACACTGCACATGTCTGCTCATCACTCACAAGGGTCAGTGAAGGTGCAGTGCCTGTCCTTGCTGGAGATCCAGATCTCTGAATACTCAGAAGTCCCAGTGGAATCCAGACAGGCACTCCCTACTGCCCCCTCCAGTGTGGCAGAGGGAGGCAGGAACTGAGTGAGAGGAGATGGAGTCCACACCATGTAGCACCTCAGCAAGGACTAAACCCTAGGTCTCCTCCTCTCCACAGCCCCTGTTGCTGCTCACTTTCCCATGTCTATGTCACCGGGGCCTGTGGGGGACTCTACACTTCTTGTTGTCCTGAAGCCCCCAAGTCTGCTAACTGTCCCTGTCCATAGCTCTTGGCACTGCCCAACCTAATTAGGATAATGTGTCACCCTAGGTTGGTGCACATACAAGGGTCTTTCTCTAGCTCAAACTTGGCCTGAATGGAGCCCTGAATGGGAGTCAGGACAGCAGCATGGGTCACAGTCAGGAGTGGGGACAGAGACAACTGTGCTCTGGTCACTGATAGGTGAGGCAGGTGGATTCCTCCTGGTTTGTCCCAGGACCCTCCCACGGTAACTTCTGAGGCCTGATGGTTAAACCTGGATATTATTATTATATTATATTATAATTAATATAATATTATTATATTAATTGTCTTACATCTGCCTCTCTTCAAGTCTCCACCTCTCTTCTGTGTGTCATGTATGACATCATGAGAGGGCAGCTATGGTGCTGACTGGGTACAGATGTGCAGTGTGGCATGGACAGACTCAGGCCTGATTGTCCTGCTTCAGGGACAAATGAGTCCCCATGATTAAAGTGCACCGAGCAGGTGATGGATGTCACACACACTGTGTGTCATAAAGTCCCTGGTCTGTCACCAGCTCTTGGGAGATGACCTGGATGCTTTGGTGAACACCTGCCTGTTAGCACTGTTTGCTCCCTTCCATCCTCCATCTGTGTCTCCTCAGCCATGTGAACAAAGGTGTCCTGTCAGGATCAGTGTGACTTCCAGGGGGAATGGGATCTTGGTATTCATGTCAGCTGCACAGGTCTGCCATGTCCACAAGAGCAAGCTAAAACTCAGTCCCTGGTCATCAGGGTTCAGGGGTGCTCCCAGTTCACAATTCTCTGTACAAATGTCAACAGATACTTGATCACTGTCCTGTGGACTCCACTGGAGGAGGACAAGTAGACTCAGGCTGTGTCCTATCCCCTGACACATGTGACAGACAGCTGGGGGTGTGTCCAACCCCCTAGCTCTGCTGTCCCTTTCCCTGCTGCTGCTTTCCTTCCCTGTCCTCTCTCTGCAGTCACCTCTGTGGGGACAGCAGCCTTCCCAGCTCTGGGAGTCTTTCCAGGCGCTCATGCACCTCAGGGTCTCAGGGACCTCCTGCATCTCTGTCACCAGACAGGAGCAGTGTGGGTCCTGTCAGGCGCATGACACCTGTCCCTGGGACCCTTGGACTCCTGTCCCCTGCCTGCAGTTTGTCACCATCTCAGTCACAGCTGCAGTGTCTTTCTGGTGACAAGGGTCAGCAGACACTCTGAGCACCAGCACTCTCCTTCCTTCCTCTCTTTCCTCCCATCCTGCTCTCCTACTTTCCATTCTTCCCATTCAGTTTCCTCTTTTCTCCTTCCCTGGTTCTGTGTTCGTGAGACCGTGATCCTCAGTATGGACTCTGGCAGTCCTGAACCTTGCTTTATAGCCCAGGCTAGCCCCAAACTTGCCATTCTCTGTGTCAGGGTCCCAGGTGCTGAATCTGCAGGCTGTGCCTTTGCACTAGGGTGAGCTCAACCCTTTCCCATAGCATTCAAGGTGTCCATTAGGAAGGCTCAGGTGCAAGGTGAGGGGTGATGGTGGACAGTTCTCTGAGGACCAGATGCAGACAGGGTGAGAGTTTCAATGAGAAAGCAAGTGGTAGCCACAAAACTGGTTTATTGTGGGAAGATCAGAGTGAGCTGGGGCGGGACTAGAATCTGTATCCTGCTAGCGAGAGACTGCACACAGCTCATAGGGGGAGGGAATTGTCACAATACCAACAACTCCCTGGTCAGTAGGCCGGGGCTGTCCATCAGGCACAGAGAAGCTAAAGCGCTGCAGGAGGCAGGTGAAGAAGAGGAAGAGCTCCATGCGGGCCAGAGGCTCCCCCAGGCATGCTCTGCGGCCTGTGGGTGGGAGAGGGGCTCAGTCAGTCTGGGGCCTGATGGTTGCTCCACCCTCCAAGGCGCCCCGGGAAGAGACAGGGAGCCAGGCACCCACAGGACCTGCTGAGAATGGCATGAAGGCCTCATGCTTCACAAAGTGGCCCTGGGCATCCAGGAAGTGTTCAGGGTGGAACTGGAGGGGCTTCTTCCAGACGGTCTCATCCTTCAGCACGGAGGACAGGTTGGGGATGAAGGTCGTCCCCTGGCAGGAGGCACATTGTGTGAACATGGACTGGGACATGGCTATCATGACCCTGGTCATCAAGTTCACATGCACATCCTCTTCCTGCACACTCTGGATTCTTTATTGATCCTCAACCCCAGAGACTCCCAGCCCCTTTTCTAATGAAATGGAGACCTCTGTATGGAGTTGCCTGTTGGCACTAAACCAGACCTGTTTCTGTGTGCAGTGTTCTCTTAAATCCCCTGTGGTCATTTTCATTGGCCATTTCTCTTTCCTGAGGACTCTTGGTGGCTAATGTGTCTCTGCACCAGGCTGGTTCCATCAGCATGCTGGACATCCAGGTCATGCTGGTCTTGTTCTTCCTGCCCGTGTACCCTAGTGTCATGATGTAATAGTAGGAAGGCCCAAGCCTACCTTGGGGATGAGGAAGCCCTGGACTTCAATGTCACGAGATGTGATGCATGGCAAATTCAATGGGGAGATGTCCCCAAAGCGCTGCACCTCATGAATGACAGCATTGATGAAGGGCATGCGGGCCTGGTCTGCCATCTCTGGCCTTCTGGCCTGTCCTATGACTTCATCGATCTCCTGTTGCACGCGGCCTGGAGGGAGAGCATCCCCTCAGTGAAGCATTCCCAAAGGACTTTTCTTTGCTCCTCTCCCACAACCATATTAGGGGCTGAGCCCATGTGAGCAAGATATACATGAATGTTGTTGGCGTCTGGGTTAAGTTTGTGTTGAGAGCCACACGTGTGTTGATTTTCTCAGGGAGTGTGCCTGTCTCTCCTCCCTCCCAGCCCCAGCCAGGCTCACTCTGTACATCTGGGTACAGGATCATGAGCAGCAGGGCCCAGGACAGTGTGATTGAGGTGGACACTATCCCTGCAGTGAACAGGTCAGCCACCACCACGCGCAGGTTCTCATCATTGAAGCTGCTCTCAGGATTCCCCTTGGCCTGGGACAGACAGGAAAAGTGGGTGAGTGGGGAGAGGAGTCTGTAATGGACTCCCATTGTGCCCAGCAGCCCAGGGGCTGAGACACTTGATGATACACAGGATGGCATCCCACAGCGCCTGACCCCATCTTAAAAGCTGCCCCTCACCTTCTCCACCTCTGCTAGGAAGGCATCAGTCAGGTCTCGGGGTGGCTGTTCAGGGTCCCGGGACTTCCTGTGCTCAGTCAACAGGTTATCCAGCATTGCTGTCAAGGTGTTCTGTACGTGGAAGACCTTGTCAGCCAGTCCTGGGATGTGCAGGAGGATCGGGAACGTGTTAAGAACCTGTGACAGCCACAGAGAAAGTCTCAGTGCTTCCTTTGAAATTTAATTAATTACTCATGATTCATTAATTTGTATAGGGCTCATGGGCCATGGTGCATGTGAGCAAGTGATAGGACAATGTGTAGGATCCACCATCAGTTCTTAGTGGTTTTCACTCTTTTGGGAGGCCCACCACCCAGCTCCCAAAGTAAACATGCATGGAAGCCTATTCTTATTTATAAATGCCCAGCCTTAGCTTGACTTGTTTCTTGCCAGCTTTCCTTAACTTAAATGGTCCCATCTCCCTTTTTCCTCTGGACTTCTGTTCTCTTACTTCTGTAAATCTTACTCTTACTCCATGGCTTGCTGGGTGGCTGGCCCCTGGAGTCCTCCTCCTCCTGTGGCTACTTCTCTCTCATTACTTTTTCCTCTCTTCACTCCTCCATCTCTCTTCTCCTCTTCTTCCTCCCAAATTTTTCCTTCTATATATTCTCTTTGCCTGCCAGCTCAACATATCTCTCTCTCCTGCCTTGCTGTTGACTCTACAGTTCTTTATTAGATCAGTAATGTGTTTTAGAGAGGCCCAGTAACACAGCTTCACAGAGTTTAACAAATGTGACATAAACGAAAGTATCACACCTTCAAATAATACTCTACTGCAATCATCTCTGCCCTACATGGGTCCTAGGCATGAAACCCAGGACTCCATACTTGCTTGGTAGGCCCCTTACCCACAGCCACTTGGCTGGCAGCTTGGTGTTGGTTATGCTCAGTGTCTACCTGGACCCGTCTCAGATCCCAGCCTCCTTCACAATGGGCCCAGAGCCTGTTTGTCCCCACCCATCATTGCCTCCCCCTCAGTTCCAGCCCTCAGGCTCTTGCAGCCCAGTGTGAACAGAAGGAACATTCTATCCTGGAAGTCACATAATTGTCTAGCTTTTATGTGGACATAAGTTACGGGTTCCCTCTCTTTCTAGAAACCTGACTTTGATCTACTTTTCCCTCCTGTTATCTGACGTTAGTCAAGCTCCAGGCCTTTCCTCCTGCAGTGGACTCCCCAAAGGCCTCTCCCTTGGTCTTTTCACACAGTTTCCTCTGTGACCATGGACAGCCTAGAAGTAGCTCTGCGGGCTGCCCTGAGCCTCCTACCTCAGGAATGAAGCCAGAGATGTTTATCAAACCTTCCTGCATTAGTTGCAGCATCCTGATGAGGTAGGGGTCTTCATATTCAAAGCGATGAGCAAAAATGAGAGACGAGATCACATTGCACATAGCTTTGTCCAGCATGGTGTTGGGATTGAAGGACTGTCCTGGAAGTGGATTTGCAAGCGAGTCATGTACTTTTCATGTCTCCCAGTGCCCATCTCATCCCTCACCCATCACCCACCAGCCTGGTCAGCAAAAGCGTCACAGAGGTGGCCAGCCTCTTCTGTCACCCACTGCTCCAGGGATTTCTTGCCCAGGCCAAAGTTGCGCAGGGTGGACACAGAGAATCTTCGCTGCTCTCGCCACTCAGGCCCATAAGGTGCAAAGACAATACCTGTAGACACATCTGTGTGTAACCAAGGACACCTGGCTCTGTTGTCCTCTGCTCCTGTCATTCTTCTTCTGCTGTGGGATCAGGGTCACCCATAACCTCACACCTCACCCCACATCCACAAACAAAACATCTCTAGCCCTCTCCAGCATGCTAAGTAGCTTCCATTATGGATATCAGTGGCCTTTCTTGAACTACTTAACTGCCTTATCACCTGTATCCTGCCCTGTCTTTCCTCTGCTCACTGTCCCCTAGGTCTGGCTCTGAACGCCTCTCTGCCCCCACACAGCCTCTTGCCTTTAGCTTTGGGACCACCGCTCAAGTGTTGAAAGATGGGTATTGGGGGACGGTCTGCAGTGAACTCTCCACAGTTCACCAGCACTTCCCGCATAGCCTTCAGTCCATTGATCACAACCACGGGCTTCCAGGCCATCTGCAGGCTGAACACGTCACCATAGCGTTGTCGAAGCTGAAGGAGAGGGACAGAGCACTTAGGAAGTGAGATGGCCTCGAACTAGCTTAATGCATAAGTATTGGCACAGTGTCCATGTGTATGTGTGTGTGTGTGTGTGTGTGTGTGTGTGAGAGAGAGAGAGAGAGAGAGAGAGAGAGAGAGAGAGAGAGAGAGAGAGAGAGAGTGTGTATCAGTGTGTGAGTGCACAATGAGTGTGTGTGCATCTGCTTGTGTGTGTGCTTGTGTATTTGTGTGTGTGTTGTTTGCTTTTGGTCTTTAGTCCTCACATTAGCTGGGGAAAAGCTCTTCTACTGAGCTCATTCCCGTGCTGAAACCTGGTGCCCCGTGACTGTGGCTTCCCATCTTTTAAGTTCAACAAAGGACTCATGGTAGGTATGACCACTGCTGTGATCTTGCCAGAGCCTGGACACTGTCCTGGGGACTCTCAGGATCTCATGACACATGAAGAAACTGGTTCCTTGAGATGGGCACTGAGGCCAGAGACCACCTAGCAGCGAGAAGATTCGAGCAGCCACAGCCCCCCTCTCTCCACTGGGTCTCCTGACAGACATGCTGAACTAGATCTAAGATCATGCACTTCACTAAGTCCTCCTCTGTGACAGAATCATTAGGACTTGGGCCTTCATGACTGCTGCCCTCTCCAACCAGATCTTCACCCTGCTGTCACACCCTTCCTCACCACCTGAATTTTGCCTCACCTCTCAAAAAACATTTGGCCTAAAAAGAGAATGTCCTCAGACCTGGCGGTGCCTGCAACCAGGGAGCTGATTAGATTGTCTCATGTTGGGGGCCCAGCTCCCTGTCTAACCTGTGGCTACATCTCCAGGATGTGGTGCCACAGACACTGTAACCTCAGTTACCATCCACCATGGACTGTCTCACCTTGTAGAAGCTGTTTGGAATGTTGTTGAAGTCCACCTGCAGCAGATTGCCCAGTACAGGCAAGGGCACAGGTCCTGGTGGGTAGCGAGAAGTCCAGCGTTGGCGGCGGTGGAAGAAATCCACTAGTAATATGAAGAGGACTGTGAATATGACCACAGACCCCAGGCCATACCCAGTCAGCAGCTCCATGGCGGCCCCAGTGCTGCCCAGGCTTCCAGGCAAACAATGTCCAACACTCACAACAGCCTCCTGGGATCAAGAAGTCCCACAGACTGGAACCTGCCACCTTATAAGGGACTGCCAATGTTGCCGTTTTGTCCTTTGTCACAATCTGTGTTTTGTTTGATCAAGTGCAGTGAGGGGTCAGAGACCTTCAGTCCATCCCAAGAGCTGAACATAGCGGTTCTGCTGGGCTGAGCATGATGGGCAGATGTCCAATGGAACACCTGCCTAAAGGTGCATAATCATTATCTGTAGAAAAATGATCAGGTTTGCCACCCATGTGCCGCTTCGGGGGACTGAGGATACTGCCTGGGGAAGCAATAAGACCTCATCAAAGCTTCTGGGAACATTGTGTTGGCCAGAGAGGACAGCCTGACCGTCAGTACAAGTCAGTGGCTTCTGTGGGTGTGTGAGCAGTGGGAGAGTATCTCCTGCAGTTAGGGGAAGGAGGCTGCAGCCCCACTGAGTGAGTGAGGGGCAGTCGGGGAAGGCCACTGGAGACCCTGGGAGTAAGTGAGGCACAGTTTGAGAAGGCAGCAAGAGTTCCTGTGTGGTAGTGGGGGACAACTAGGAAAGGCAGTAAGAGCCCCAGTGGATTAGTGGGGGTCAGTGCAGGGAAGCAGGAAAAGCCCCTCTAAGTGAGTGTGGGGCAGTAGGGGAGATGGCTGGATCCCCTTTGGCTGAGTGGGAGGCTGTGGGGGAGTATCTGGATCCCCTTGGTTGAATGGGGTTCAGTGGGAGGGAAGACCCCATGTAATCCTCAGTGTAGGCCTGAGGTTCCACACTTGATCAGGAAAGCAAGATACACAATTAGGAGATTTCTCAGACCAATTGGAGAGAGCTGAGAAATGGTCTGAAGAGCCTGAGGAGGCCAGTAGGTTGGGCCAGGAACTTGTCCCATGGTGGTCTCTTTCCTTTATTCACACTTTGTTTCTTCGTGGGTCATCTATCCCCCAACGTCTTCCAAATGAAGATATGGAGGCAGTGTCCCCCTCATGCCAGAGGCTGTGATTTGAATCACAGCCATGAGGAGAATGTGAAGATGACTCCTGAGCCTTCCAACAAATGTCACCTGTGTCCTGGGCACTGCTGGGCACACTGCACATGTCAGCTTATCACTCACTAGAGTCAGTGAAGATGCAGTCCCATTCCTTGCTGGGGATCCAGACTTCTGAAGACCAAAGGCTCAGAGGTCGCAGTGGAATCCAGGTGGGAGCTCTCTGCTGCCCACTCCACTGTGGAAGAACGGAGGCAGGAGCTCAGTTAGAGGAGATGGAGTCCACACCATGAAGCACCTCAGCAAGGACTAGACCCTGGGTCCCCTCCTCTCTGCTGCCCCTGCTACTCATTTTTCAGGCCACGTCTATGTCACTGGGGCCTGTGGGGGACTCCATGCTTGTTGCTGGTCTGAAGTCCCCAAGTCAGCTTCCTGTTCTTGTCCATAGCTCTTTCCCTGTCCAAAAAATTTAGGATAATATGGGACCCTAGTTTGCGGCACACTTTCTCTAGCGCCAGCGTGGCCTGAAAGGAGCCCTGAATGGGAGTCAGGACAGCAGCATTGGTCTCGGTCTGGAGTGGGGGGGGGCACAGAGACAACTGTGCTCTTGTCACTGATTGGCTCAGGATGGTGGCTTCCTCCTGGTTTGCCCCAGGACCCTCCCAGGGTAACTTGTGAGGCCTGATGGTTAAACCTGGATGTTAGCTGTCCCACATTCTGCGTCTCTTCAAGTCTCCACCTCTTTTCTGTGTGTCATGTATGACATCATGAAAGAGTATAATTGGTGCTGACTGGGTACAGGTGTGCAGTGTGGCATGGACTGACTCAGTCCTGATTTTCCTGCTTCAGGCTGAGTGAGCCCTGGTGATCTAAGTGCAACAAGGTGGTGAGGGATGTCACACACTGTGTGTTGTAAAGTCCCTGGTCTGTCACCAGCTCTTGGGAGATGGCCTGGATGATCTGGTGAACACCTGCCTGTTAGCACTGTTTGCTCCCTTTCATCCTCCATCCACGCCTCCTCAGCCATGTGAACAAATGTGTCCTGTCTGGATCAGTGTGACTTCCAGGGGCACTGGGGTCTTGATGTTCATGTCAGCTGCACAGGTCTGCCATGTCCACAAGAGCAAACTGGAACTCAGTCCCTAGTCACCAGGGTTCAGGGGTGCGCCCAGTTCACAATTCTCTGTACACATTTCAATAGATACTTGATCACTGTCTTTTGGACTCCACTGAAAGAGGACAAATAGAAAGAACACGGTCAAGTCCCTCCTGGACTCTGTTCTGTGTGTCATTTCCCTTTGCTGGCTTCAACTGTCCGGGTTCACTGAAGTGAAGACCACAGTTAGTCTAAGGCCATTCCTAGGTAATAAACTCCTATCTTTCCCTAGGCATGGTGGGAAGTGCAAATGCAGTCAGCATTGGTAGAGTGATGTGACTCCCTGTGGTGACTGTGTCTCTGAGGGTGCTGCCTGGGAACACTTTGTTTGGGCAAAGGAAGGCCAAGAGATTCTTTATGGTTGGTGAAGCTCATGGTAGAGGCCACAGTGGGAGTGTTGCCAATTATGTTGCCTATGGAATGAAAACCACAGAACTAATATTTGAGATGGTCCCACTTGGTATGTGAAGAAATGCAGCCCAGTGTGGTGTAACAGACCTTTAATCCCAGCATTTGAGAGGCCCAGGCAGATGGATCTGTGAGTCCAAGACCAGCCTGATCTACAAAGCATGTTCCAGGAAACTAGGACTGTTACAATAGAAACCCTGTTTCATAAAACAAAACAGGTTCCTCAGCGGGAACCTGACTCTAAAGAGACAAAGTCAGGTCTAAGAACGGAGCACCATGATCTCACCATCCACAGCAACTGAGGCAGCTGTGCATCAGTGATCGTTGCTTTAAAACTGCTCATGATAGGTGAGGAGAACTTTTTGAGACATGTGTACACCTAGGTGAAGCACTGAGAGACCTCCAAACAAAGCATTCTAGGGGTTTTGATATTGTGACTTCTGTTGTGTTGAAGAGAAGGATTCAGTGATGTGTTGGACCACAAAAGTCTGACAGAAATGTCGGGATGTGAGGTGAACTCTGGATGGTGGACATGTAGGAATGTGTGCTGGACCCCACCACGCTTACAGAAATGTCAGGATGTGTGCTGGACCACATCAGGCTCACAGAAATGTCGGGATGTGTGCTGGACCATACCAGGCTGACAGAAATGTAGAGATGTGTGCTGGACCACACCAGGCTGACAGAAATGTAGGGAGTGTGCCAGACCACACCAGGCTGAAGGACATGTAGTAGAACCAGTGGGAGCTGCTTCTGCAGAGGATTCTGTAGAACCTGCTGCCCATTTCACAGAAAAGAAGATGTTTGTGGATAGTTTTGTAAAAGATACAAGAGAAATAGAGTTTGGCCAGACTGAGACCATAGAGGTTGTAGAAGACCAAGTGGAAGGTAGAGAAGTCAGGGCAAGAACCGGGAGCCAGAAATCAAGGCAGAGACCATGGAGGATTGCTGCTTACTGGCTCCTCAGCCTAGATCTCAGTAGACTTATTGAACAGTTTAACTGCCCTACCACCTGTATCCTACCCTGTCTTTCCTCTGCTCACTGTCCCCCAGGTCTGGCTCTGAACCTCTCTGTGCCCCACACTGCTGTGGGATGTTCTGTATGTCAAATGTGTTGCTCTGATTGGTCAATAAATAAAACACTGATTGGCCAGTACCCAGGCAGGAAGTATAGGCGGGACTACCAGAGAGGAGAATTGAGAAAGCAGGAAGGCAGAGGGAGACACTGCCAGCTGCCGCCATGACAAGCAGCATGTTAAGATGCCGGTAAGCCATGAGCCATGTGGCAAGGTATAGATTTATAGAAATGGATTAATTTAAGATGTAAGAACTAGATATCTAGAAGCCTGAGCCATTAGGCCAAACAGTTTAAATAATATAAGCGTCTGTGTGTTTATTTTATAAGTGGGCTACTGGACTGATGGGATTTGGTGGGACCCGGAGAGAAAACTCTCTAGCTACACCACACAGCCTCTTGCCTTTAGCTTTGGGACCATTGCTCAAGTGTTGAAAGATGGGTATTGGGGGGC
>CABHPR010147655.1:0-20860 GCA_902168415.1 Peromyscus melanophrys
AAGTTGGGAAAAAGTTATTTCTTGTGGATATAGTGCTTTCTCACACATGGGTATTAGAACCTGAGGCCCTAGAGCAGTGACTCTCAATCTTGCTAATGCTGTGACCCTTTATTACAGTTCCTCATGTTGTGGTGACCCCAAACCATAAAATTAACTTTGTTACTAACTCATAACGGTAATTTTGCTGTTATGAATTGGAATGTAAGTAACTGTTTTCCGATGGTCTTAGTGACCCCTGTGACGGGTCATTTGACACCCAAAGAGGTTGAGACTCACAGGTTGAGGACCACTGCCATAGAGCAAATGGATATATTCAGCTTAGAATCAAACACTAGTCATATCCAGGTATCCATTAGTACCAACTCCACTTTACAGTTGGAAAAACTGGAGTAGTCACTGAGCCTAGACCGAAGCCAGGACCACCAGCTGCATGAAAACACAGCGGGGTTGGCATCTCTGCTTGCCTCTTACCACATTTTGTTCTGAAAAAGAAAGGACATTGCTCATTCTGTGACTGGTCCCTGAGCAGGGGAGCATCCACCAAATTGTTTGTGTTGGTGGAGTCTGTGAGCTACTCTTTTACTGTGTTTCCTCTAGAGTATTTCTGTGGGTTGTTTTCTAAGTTCAGGGGTTAGGAGCTAGCTAAGCACTTTGGAAACAAATGCTTGTTTTAAAATTCTATGCTGTACATTGATTGAGAACATGAGACCTGGTGGTGACAGCCATGCACCATCATTGTGCCTTTGCTCATCTGGACCGAGGCTCTGGGAGTCCTTAGCATCTTCTAAGTCACAACTTTCCTGCTGCTCGTAGCCACCAATGGCTTGCAACCAGGGCAACATTGTCCCCCGTGGAATATTTGATAGTGTCTGGAAACATTTTTGATTATTACAATTTGAGAATGCTACTCATGTCTAAGTGAACGCTGCCAAACACCCAACAGTATGTTAAACCATCCCCCAAACAAGACTTGGAGGACATGCTAATAGTGCCTGAGTTGCAGTTCCTGGCCTAGACTGACCATCAGTACATCTATAAAGCAGAACATTGTATCTCCAGGCTGACTCTGAATTTTTCCCTGTATGAAATCCAGTATTAATAATAACAGTAACACTTTTGAAGCCTCCTCCCTCCCTTTTCTCCCTCTTCTCCTCCTTCCCCCCTCCTCCCCTTCTCCTCTCCATCCCCCCTCTTTCTCTGTCTCCTTCTCCTCCCCTCCCCCTTCCTTATCCCCACCCCCCACTTCCCTCTCTTCCTCTTCCTCCTCCTCACCCCATCCTTCTTCTTTCTTCTCTGGCAGCAATTAGTCTTTTTGAAAGCCAGGCTTTCCAAATGTGAGATTTTTATAATTTTATCATCTTTACTCAATTGTGAAAAAATCAAGAGCATGATTGTTTTTTATCTACTTGGGAAGATGAGAAATTAAGCTTAAAGAAGTTGAGTAACCTGCTCCAAGTGAGCACTTGAGTTCACATCCATCTACCTTCTGAGTCTGACTTACTTGTATGCTGTAGACCAGCATTTCCTGCACACTTGTATGCTGTAGAACAGCATTTCCTGCACACTGACTGTTAGCTGACTTGCATAGTACACAGCTTTTTATATGTATTTTATTTTTAATTATTCAGCTGGAATGGCTTAGATTTGTGAGCTCCCGTTTTTTTACAGGCCACACAGCACAGAGAAACTTTTACCTCACTGACTGGTGTGATGTTAAAGACTTGAGACCAGTGACCTTGCCCCTCGTCATCAGCTGCATTTGAGACACCTTGGAATGGGACTTGTGTTGCTGGAGTTTAAGGTTGGGCCAGCACTGAGCAGGACACCCTGCCTTCCCACTCTAGTTGGACAGACTATCTTGATTATGAATCTGCTTCCAAAAGAACAGCTTCAAGGAAAATAAATAGATAAGCCAATTAATTAATTAAGAATGTTTACAAATTCTCTATCCAGGTTACTATGAATTTTTTCCCCTCTTGGATTCATTCCAAGCTCCTATACAAAACCTGCTGTTTGAATGCTGTTCCAGTTTTCAGTCCTCGCTGTGGTATAGAGGAGAGATGGTGGTGAATTCTTGCCCTGTTTAATACATTGGGGCCGGTGAGTGCAAAGAAGTTGGTCCTCACAAGGAGGATTCTTGATTTCTGTGTTACCAGTTAGGATTTCAATATGTCTAATTTTTAAAAATATGTTACACTGGAGTATAGAGAAATTTTCATTCTTTTGTGACCAGTTCTTTTGATTCTGGAAAACTGGTGTTTTCATTCTGTGTTCACAGCCCTAACTGTGCTGAGTAGCTCTCCCCCAGTGAAATGCCAGAGTTAGAGCACTTTCAGATGGTCTGTAGTGAGTGACTTAGACACCTGCTGTGTGCTTGGTTTTTAGTATACATTTGAGAAAGGGGGTCTGCCTGCTTTGGTTCGGTTTAATGTTTCAGTAAAGTCTTTTATCTTCCTATGAGATATAAAATCTGTATCTGCTGTGTTTGGAAACATAGTAGAAGAAACAGAAGGTGAAGAACTTTGTGGAGCTCCAGGTGTAGGACTCTTAGTGTGGTTGGCTATGTAGAGGGAGGAGGGGTGTCAGACAGGTACAGTTCATGGATCTACCTCACTTCTCATCTTTAACACGATCCCTCCCCATGCCAGCTTCCTTCTCTGACAAGCTCTTCTTCTGAACCATCACCTCATTTACCCTACACGGTCTGTATTTCTCCACTTTGTAACTTCTATGTGCTAGTCACAGTTTCTCTGAATTCTAATTCTTCCTCCTCAGAACCCAAGTCTGCCTTCGTCCCCTGCTCTGTGTTGAGATGTTTCTCCAGGCCTCTCTCAAGCCAGCTTACTTTGTTCACTCCATACTGCTACTTTAGATTACTCTCAAAGAGCAATTGAACTGTCCACTTTATCCCCCTGAAGGCAGACTTCCCTGGCGTGAATTTCCAACCAGTACCACCAAAGCTTGACTCAAAAGATACTGTTAGAATGCATTTAGAAGAGCCTTCTTGGGCAAAGTATCAGAACAATTCAAGAATAATGGGAAGTGGGAAAGCAAGGGACTGTGGGCTACTCCTAAGTAACCTTTGCATGGCCCACTCTTTAGCTGGAAAACTAGAGTCTCATTTAGGAGAGCAGGACCCCTGGGACTCTTTTTTGGGGCTGGTGGTGTCAGGATATATATGTATACACACACACACACACACACACACACACACACACACACACACACACACTGTTAGGAGGTGTGAAGCAAGCAGACGTTCTGAGTCAATTCTGGAGTCCAACGTGATTTACATAGCTCCACAAAAAATCACATCTGCTGATTAGTAATCAAGTGGTGTTTTTAAAAATAGTTTTGATGGAAAACAGATGGATAAGTAAGTATGTCCGCTCCACCCTTAATTTGTCCCTGACCACACAGACACTTTTTTGTGTCTCTGTCCTGGCTGCATTCATTCTTACCACCCAGAGTGACTTCTCCAACCTTGTTGTGTGGCACCGTGGAAGGAAGGGCTCATTCGTTTGTCAGGGTACCAGCTAAACCACCTGGCTCAGTGGGCATGCCTTGACTAGGTCTGTGGCCCTTAGGAGGTTCATGGTGTGAACTGGTCCCTGTTTGCCTTGAGCGGTTACATAGAAAAGCTCTCTAGGGGCCCCGTGTCCCGTTTTCCCCTTCCCATTTCTGCCAGCGTGCTTTTCACTCGTGGGCGATTGTGGTGAGAGGCGTCTTTCTCTTCGCAGAGGAAATGCAGGGCAGTCCGCAGAGAAGGGCTTTCCCACGAGGAAGGGTCCCGCCTATTGCCTCTCTTGATTGCACAGAGTGATGATGTTACATATTTTGGATTAGTTCTCATTACTCAAATAAGGTCACAGATCCTGGAGATAATCACAACTGAAGTGATATAGAAATAGGCTGGGAGGTCCAGCCCAGTTGCCTCTCCGAGACTTCAGGAAGTATATCCTGGGAACCCAATGGAATCGACCAACCTGGCCCATTTAAATATTGAAATATTTTCAAATACATCCAAATGAGAGGGTTATCAAGCTTGCCCTGCCCCCACTTTTAAAGAACTATAAATTGTCAAGGGCCTTTCTCTAACTAGACCATGAAGCCGTGCCTCTGCTGCATCTCAGTGAATGCGTAGGTAAAGAGGAAGGAGGTCTGAAGTCTAAGGCCTCCCCTGCGAATTCTGGGATTGCAGTGGCTGCTGAAAGCTTTTTGGAGATAGTGAGAATCACGCTAATCTTGAGATTCAGTGAAGCTTACATGAGATGGGGTTTGCTCGGAGGCACCTGAGAAATGTTGATAAACTCTGGGTAGTAGTCTCTGAATAAAACTCTTTTGTGTGTATGAGAGTTTTGCCTGCATGTGTATCTGTGCATGACATGCATGCCTAGTGCCATCAGAGGTCAGAAGAAGACGCTTGATCCCATGGAACTGGAGTGTAGACAGTTGTGAGCTGCCATGTGGGTGCTGGGAACCAAGCCCAGGTCCTCTGCAAGAGCAACAAGCGCTTCTAGCCCCTAAGCCATCTCTCCAGTCCCCCGAGTAGTATTCTTATTAACTTCAGGGATGAAGGAAATAGTTGCTACTCAAGAGAGCCCAGAACTGAGTTGAGGGTGTGTCAATATATGTTTCTCTAACAGTAAGATCTGAGAATGACCTGTGGTCTACTTGTTAGACAGTGGTGACCTGAGCACTGTGGTCTGCTTGTTATACAGTTGTTTTGAAACCATCGGAAAGATTCAGAGCGGTCTGCTTTCTCCTGACCTTCCTACATTTTAAAGTCCTTTAAAAGTCATTGTAAGCCTTCTTGCTCTGAATAAATACCCTCTGTAGGGAAGAATTAAATGGCATTGTGGATGAGAAAAAATGGTTTGTAGCTGCTGCTGCTTCCTCTTCTCCTTCTCTTTCTCCTCCTCCTCTTCTCCTCTCTTTCTCCTCCTCTGGCTTCTCCTCCTTCATCATGCTTCCATTCTTAAAAAGCAAAAAGATGCGCTGGGCAGTGGTGGCACACGCCTTTAATCCCAGCACTCGGGAGGCAGAGGCAGGTGGATCTCTGTGAGTTTGAGGCCAGCCTGGTCTCCAAAGCGAGTTCCAGGACAGGCACCCAAATTACACAGAGAAACCCTGTCTGGAAAACAAACAAACAAACAACAAAAAAAGCAACTTCTTGAAAACCACTAGGAGCTTGGCTGTTTTTGAGACTGTGGTGCTCTGAGCCTGTGCAGCAACTGTGCACGAATGCCCTTGACCCTGCATCTGAAGCAGCTCTGTGGTGGTCTTTGGGGACTTAAGGGAAAATATTAACTGGTCTTGAGGAAAGAACTGTATTGAAGAAGGGTTATTTTGTTTCATAGTTCTAAAGGTTCCCAGCTAAGAAGAAGTTGTACCATCGCTCGGGCTATCAGTCCGGACCAACACATAGGAACAAAGGGTGGTGGAGGAGATTGCTTTCTTCATAAGCCAGGAAGCAGAAAAGGGCGAGGATGGGGTCTCCCACAGTACCTTTGGAGTACATACCTCCAGTAACCTAAGGACCCCTCAGGAGGCTCCATGTCCTTCAGCTTCTCCTGCCTCCTATTAGCATCACACTGGGGACATAACCTTTCACATACTGGCCTTTGGGGTTCACTCATCCAAATCATAGCACTTCCCAAATATTTACTATTTTCTGCGTGCTTATTGCTACCTTAGGACATTTATGCGTGATTTCAGGAACCTATATGTTTTAATAAAAAGAATAAAAATTGTCCTCCATGTCAGTGAGCATTTGGTCCAATGGAAGAAAAAAAAGAAAAGAGCCAAGTGCCATTTCTGTAAAGTGTCATAGTGTGAGCTAGGTGATTTTAGGGCTCTTTGCTACTGGAAACACTCATTCTTTGTTTCATCTGTTTCATTTCCATGAATGTCAAAAGCAAAACAAAAATAAAACGAAAACCCATTGCTCCAGGGAGAGTAAAGTACATTGGCAAAAGAACATTAACAAGAACGTAGCAGACTATGAACAGCTGACTTTAGACTCTGACCCAGTGGGTTTGCTTGTGACTGAGAATTGGGACTCCGGCAGGAGAAAGCCAGCACTAGAGTCAAACCTACCTCCAATGGCCTCTCAGCTGGTTCCGCTTAGTGCGGAGATCTAACGTAGCTGAAAACTACTGCTGATTTTTATTAAGTGGAAGTCTGGAAGTTCCTCTTGTAATGATAGAAAAGCACACTTCCAATTAAAGGGAAACTGCCTAAGTTCTGACATTCATTTATTTTATTATTACTTAACTTGACCCTAGAAATGGGGGGATCAAGCAAACAGGCGAGGCCGACAGCCCCAAGACCACAAGTTCAATTTCCTCATAAGTTGTTTCTTGTTCACATTCACTGAAAATCATATAACCCTTCACCTTTTGATGTACAATCTTTGATGGAGTTGTCTGTTGTGTGTGGGGTCATCCCAACCATGTTGGTACTGGTAAAATGACGTGTAAGCCAGGCCAAGCAAAGGGATTCCAGAAAGGTTGGGAAGCGGCGTGTGGTCTGTTAAAGGAAGGATATAGTATCACTGTCCAGTAGAGTCAAGGTATCCTGGAGTTAAGTCCATACCAGCCTGTTATATTTTTAGGAATCTGGGAGGCTTGTTGGTATACCATTGAAAGCATAAAACCCACCATGGTGGCCTTACTTTGAGAATTTGCCAAGGAGCCAATTGGGAGTGCTAATCTCAGAGAGCCAATCTTTGAACACTCACCAATCCAAAACTGAATAAATGCTAGTCAACTTTAAAAAAGAATAGAATGAAAACTTCTTGATCATTCATGTTTTTTTTTTTTTTTTTTTTTTTTTTTTATAAATATAAGTTGTCGAACACCATGGTATATGTATTTTTTTAAGTCAGCTATTTCTGAAACTGAGTGACATCAGAAATCAGGACGTCAGAGAGTGTTGCTGTAAGTACCAGTGGTTTTGACTTATTTGTCATTTTCAGGGTGTGTCTGTGTAAAAGGCTTCCCTGTGTATCTACTCGTGTTCTTTGTGCTGAATCACGTTGCATGAGGAGTCCATAATCTGCCATTTCCAAGCATTCAGAAAAGTAGAAAATGGGAACAAATTATCCGATCAGAATTGCTATTTTAGATAAGAGAAACTGAGCTCAAACTGTGAACCTCAAAATGAGGAGTAGGTTCTTTGTTTTAAAGTCCTCCACACTCTGAAAGCTGAAAGCACTGATATAATCTCATGAAGACAAATGCTTGTGGCTGTGGGCAGATCTTCCTCTTTCTGTTGGGAACTGAGTGAGTGAAACATGAAAGTGAACGTGGGCTGTACACACATAGTGTCTATAATCCAAATTAGCGCCCCCCCTCCCCATTTTCTGAGATGGGCTGCATGAAGCTTGGGCTGGCCTCAGACTCACTGTGTAGCTGTGTTTACCTTGTATTTCACATCCTCCTGCCTCTGCTGGGGTTTACAGGTGGGCACCACCACGCCTGGCTCCAAATGATTTTTCCATGTAACGCTTTCCTAAGCACTATTTTTTTTTTGGTGTGGTCACGAAATAGTTCTTTTAGCACTGCACTTAAAGAATAGCAACAGAAAGTGGGAGGAACTGTGGTGTGTGCCCATGCTGAGCATTTCCATGTAGGTATAATTCAAAGGTACATGTCTGAGAGAACTCTACATTTGGGTACTTGATAGAAGATTAAAACCCTCCAATGGGAGAGCGGCAACACTAGCGAACAGTGGAACGCTGTTAACACAGTTGTTCCCTGTGTGATGAAAAGAGAAACAGATTCACTGAGTCTTTGGCTTGTGAAGCATAATCTGAATCAAATGTCCCATCCTATCCTGTCAGTTGACAGGTCTTTTATGTATCTTTATGTTAGACACACTGATTAACCAGGACATGAGTTTCCTTGTCACCTTATTGGCGAGATGGCCAGTGTAGCCTGCCTTCCTGGAAGAGCGCCAGAAGTGGGCTAGCGGTGGCCTGGCTCCAGCCCTCTCTGTACTTGCCCACGTGGAGCAGAGGAACGCGTTGCACCACACCAACGTGTAATGTCCTCAGCGCTCTCTGAATGTGTCTGTAATCAGTTTCTACTCTGTGTCATGTTCATCTGCACTTGCAGCATTTCAAAGCCTAGCCTGAAACATCTTGGCACAGATGGAAAGGCACAGCCACTTGTAAGTTCCAGAGCTACAAAGACACAGCCCAGACATCTGATATTAATAAATAGCTGGGGTGGGGGGGAGGATTAAAAATCAGATTATTTATTTAGAAAGTTGAAAGTCTGCATTTGTGATTATTATTCTGTTCTCAAAAGGAAGTAGGTACTGGGTTTAGGGTTTTGCTTTTTTTTTCTTTCTCATCCTCACATTTCCCCCTTATCCCCCTTTCTCATGTTTTGAATTAAAATCTAAAGACAGCCTGCAAGGCTGTATATCTAGCTGCATGAAGGATGTGGTAAATCCCAGTGTGGTTTGTGATCTCAGACATGGTGGTGTCAGAGACAGAAGACCAAAGGCGAAGCCTCAGCTTCCAATGGGTTTCCTTGAAGCCCCTCACCCTTGTAGTATCATGGGTAATAGCTTCTCATGGATAATTACATTTTTACAAACGGTAGAGAAAATCATTTTGACACACACATAGTATTTTCCAGTCAGACCAGCTTCTCAGTCTTTTACAGCTTTCATGCATTAAGGCTCATGTTTTGTTTGCTTTGTTTTGTTTCAAAAATACTATCACTAATAATAGGTTTGTTCTATGATCAGTCTCCAAATAGGAGACACCAAAGAAGACCCCCTTTCCTATTGCCCCAAGTCAAACATCTGATATCTTTGGAGAATGTGGTACTCCTCATGATTTTTATTAAATGAGTTATGGCAACCAAATTTTCATGCAGATTTCTAAAAGCTTTGGTCATTTTTCAGCTTATTGCTGTGGGTAATGGAATAAGTTGTGTTTAGGGGTAAGTCACTGAAAAGTAAAATAATAATAATAATAATAATAATAATAATAATAATAATAATAGTAATAAAAACAGGGGAAAGAGCCAGAGGAGAAATACTGCCGTTGAGTGCTTTGCCACTGCATCCAGTGGAGAGAATTTTGACCAACTCCCCCCAGAGAAGGTGGCAGGCCTCTACCTGCTCTGCTAACCCATCACCTGCTGTTCTAGGGAGCAGAGAAAGAAGGGGGAAGAATCCTCTTTCCTTAACCCCTTCTGAGCAGATACAGGGCTTCATTTTGCAAATGAGACTGGCTCCCCTGAGGCCTTTGCAACTTTAATAATACACAATAAATAAAATCATATCTAATAACTCAATGTTTTCATATGACACCGCCATCCTCTAGATATGCCCCAACTGCAGAAACATAAATACTTGCAGGCTTCGAAAGCCCAGCTTCTATTTGCTAAATAAACTTGGCTGGCTTTAAATTCCTCTGTGTACAGTCATTAATACAATCCACTGTGACAGCATTTAATTAAAGTGCTTTTCTCTATTAAGTTCATTAAAAGCTCCCCCCTCCCCAATATATAACTGCTTTCCAGATGCTGAGAGGCACAAGGGCTGTCAGACTCCTTTTGAAGAACTTCTCATTTCTCTTTGTAAAGTGTTTATTACGCTCTATTTAGGAACTGTTAAATATGACTTAGAAAGGAAGGCAGGGTCCAGGACACATTTTCTACCCCTTCAGCAGCCTCTTAGAAAACAAATGTTAGCTTAACTCATGGGAATAAGCATCTCTACCTACATATTTCTCCTCCACTGAGTGACACTTCTAGGCATTTAAAATGGAATAATGAAGATACAATCTCCATGTCAGGGTTGAGGAATTTGCATTGGTTCTAAGCAAGGTATTTGGCTTGAATAGATTTGCCTGCAGATTCAGGGAGAGGGCGCATAGCTGTCCAGTATTAATAGATTATTGACAGTTTAATGTCTTGGCACCTACTTACCCCATGAAGTATAATAACCAGGAAGCTGTGTGATATGAAAGCAGTCAATAGCATTTTCAATCAAACCCTTTCAGTTAATTGCTGGTTGACCTTAGAGATTTCCTTTAGGCAAATACCATTCTTAGTTTAGAGCGACAGGGCCATATTGATTTGTGCAGTTTATTCAGGGATGATTATTTAATGCCCTTCGCTGCAGCCTATATGGGAACTTGTGCTTTCTCTGTGTCTGCCGTCTGAACTGCCTCTTGGCCATGCTCTGCACCGACAGTGCCTCGGCCAGCTCCACTTCCAAAATATTTCATTAAGTCCGCTCTCTTCTCAGAAATAGACAGTTGGGGTTCTTGAAGTCACACACGGCCAAGTGTCTTAATACGATAATAGCATTTTGATGGCATTTTCCCCCATCAGTTTGGAACTATAATTCTGACAGAGACCTTGATAAGGCTAAAAACTGTGTTGTCGGTGAGTGTAACTACACAACACCTTACAAGCGTAACACCTTAACACAACGCTGTTGTTTGATGCCACCCAATGTCTTTTCACCTCTAAAGGTATGTGAGATGGTTTGTGTTTGGTTTCTAGACTTTCTATGTTTAGCATCCAGGATTTATTTAGTTTTAGTTGAATATTTTTTAAAAAAAAACAGATTTTGATAAAATATAAATAAGCTACAAAGCAGTCAGAAAGCAGTAAAGTGTATTTTGAACCATTTGCTCACTTTGAAATGTGTGCCATTGAAGCCGGAGGGGGAGTGAAAATGGGGGGGGGGGGAATCTACACTTGGATTTGATTTTGTTTCTTTTTTTTTATTTATTCTTCATTCCAATGAACTTCATTCATTTCTCCTCTAGGGAAAAGCACGCTGACATTTTGCCTGTTTTTAGAAGACATTAGGTGTTTTTCCACAGCGTTTTATAGGCAGCTGACATTCTTCTATGTCTAAGACAGGTTGGTGTCCTCTCGAGGTGGCCAGCACACAGGCTTCCCTAGAAAGCGTTTGTAGCTTCCGTGGATTGTTCCTGGGTCCGAGACTCCCTTTCTTTGCCTTCTGTGGACTCTCCAAGTTTCATCTGCTGTTTGCTGTTGGCTTGCAGCAACTTTTCTGGTCATAGCAGCTGTCTGCTGCAGGCCTTTTGAGATTGCTGGAAACACAAATATTTTTGCAGTATGAAGGGGCAGAGAGAGAAAAAAAATGAGTAAACATGTCAGTTTTAGTGCCCAACAACAGGAACACCTAAGTCTTTGTCTCCTGAGTGTCCGTCACTTCCGGTCCAGGGATGTGGGAGACTTAGAAAGCTATATAATATTGCATGCATGCAGCGAGTTCCTGCAACTGTTCTAATTCTCGGCATGTCGCAAGTTACTACAACTATTCTAACTCAGCTCTTTTCAGGAAACGTATAATCTTTCATCAAGGCCTGTGGCCTTCCTATTATTTTCATCTTAAAGCTATTGGATGTGTTTTAAATTTTAATAAGAATTTCAGTTTATTTAATGTGACTGTTTCCACTATAGAAGTATTCTGGGCATTTTATGATGAATTTTATGCTTCAGCTATTTATCGAAGGCACCACCTTGTCCTGTGAAGTGACTGATAGTCGGGAATAGATAGATGACTGTAACACAGCAGAGCAGTACGGAGTAAACCACAGAAAACAGTGTCAAGGTCCTAAACTTGATTGGTGAGAGGACCCAGAAGGCTCCCAAAAGGGGACTGCCCAGGGTCTCTTTCAGGAACTTCCCAGGAGAGTGACAAGGAAGCTAAGACCCAGGAGTAGGAAGGCTCTGACCACAGGAGTTTGATTGGTGTGCAGTCTGCAGAACAGGGCTGAGGGACAAGCTATAATCAGGTGACAATTTTCTTGGACACTTAAGAGACTTTGGCCTGACTTAAGGCCACTGAAGGCCCTTGGCAAAATGTTCTGTGGGCTGTGACAGGGAAGCCTGTTAGGAGGAAGTGGTAGTCATTCAGGCAAGAGGTTATAAAGATCTAAGTGATATCAATAGGAGCACACATGTAGAGAAGGGAACCTTCCTCCCAGATCTGTTTCAAAGGGAGTCCCTTTTAGCATGTGGGGTGGGCTAGAGACTGACTTTAAAACGAGAGAGGCAGTCAGTGGGAAGGAACTCCATGATCTTGGCTGCAGCCAGCATAGGGGCTTGGTCTTGGAACACCAATCAAGGGTGTTAATGATTAATTCCCTGCTAATGTTATTTGTAAGTATATTTGTTTTGTGCTGAGTTCTCAGCTATTAAATTAAATCCACCCTTAAGCAAATTCACATTTGAAAGTATAATCACTCGACAGTTCCAGCTTACGGGGATGACCGGCATGGGGTAAGCAAATAGGCTCCAAAGGGCCAAGGCAATGTGGCATGTCAACAAAGTGGACTTGCTGTGTGAATTCAAGAAGATAAGGATGCTGAATTACTGGCCTCATGGGAACATCATAGTCCTCTACAGCTTAGAGACTAGAATCTTTCTTGTGGGAAAAGGAACCTCTAGTCCAGTTACTTTGCCCTAGGGAATTAGAAACTGAGGATTTTCTTCCCAGTCACCATTCTGGGAGAAGGAGACTGGTCTTCTTGTCTCCTTTTTCATGGTTAAATAAGAGTGCCTGGTCTTTCCAGCTCTCCACCTCTCGCTAGGCTTCCTGGCACAAAGCTTAGATGCAAGAATCTTTCCTTTCCTTGTTTCTGTTGGTGTGATCATTAACATGGAGGACGGCAGAGCTAATGTCCCTAGAGTGAAGTTTAGCATTGGAAAAGGGTTCTCCAGGACTGACAGGCACCCCGTTAACCTTTGGGAAGCTCTACCTCACACCTTCAATCTCCCTCTGTTCTTCTCTCGAAAGGAAGTAGCAAGGAGGCCCGCACTGATGGAATTAAATGAACTCTGAAAAGTAAACCTGCATCTGATGAGTGCTCACTTGGTACCCGTTAAGCACTAAGCCACCAGGAATTCTGGCTCAGGGATCTCTGCCTCATGGTCCGAGGAACGGCCCTGCTCAGAATATTTGACTTTGTTTACCCAGTCTGGTCTTTGGAGTCTAATAAGCTATAATATCTCAGGGGTGTGGTAACGCTAGAGTCTGTCTTTCTCCAGAGTCGCTGATTGCAGTGTGCTGCCTACAATTTGTTTCTATAAAAGGCATGGTCGTCTTTTTATGTGTTTGATTCACACAGCACACTTTTCCCAAGTCCTGTTATTAAGCGGTTATATCCAGAAAGCAGAAATATGCTGAGCTCATATATTATTGGTGAACATCTAATATTTTCAGTAACCATAGCTGCCAGATTATTCTGCCTTCAGAGTGTCCCAACTGTAAAGAAAATGTGGCCCATTCCAGGTCCGGCACAGGCCTCAGACACATAGATAACCTGCCTTTGCCCCTTCCCCCCAAATAGGAAACCAAACACGTTCAAATAATTTGAAACCAAACTCTTCTCAAATAATTTACGCCCTGTGCCTTAACAATGTCACTGGCACTGGCTAGTGCCACCCCTAGTTGGTTATTTAATAAAACCCAATTTCAGAGTTCACATATCCCAGGCATCGATGAGGTTGTTTTCATTTCAGTCACATTTTTACTCCTCTTGAGAATTATTTAGCCGACTAGGTTAACTGCTTCAGAATCCTGGTGACCGCTTTAACCTGGAAACTTAGCACAGCTCTCTTTCTTGGCCTTTGGCCATCCAGGAGCCATTATGACTTTCCCAGCTGTTCCTTTGAATACTGTTGGAATTCCTATTACTCAAGTCATCCTAACCTTTCACCTTCCTCGTCAGTGACTCTGGTTCTCTTTAACTCAGGAGCTTCTTTCCTGTGGGACAAGGGACAAGAGCCACCCTTACTCAGTTGCCCCAGTGAAGCAAGATGAGTTGACTTCATAATCATGTTCATGGAGCAACTATCGGTCACATTTATTTCCATGATACTCTTTACTATTTTAACATAAATATGAAATCTTTGCAGTGTATTAACATTGCTTGTGCCTTGCATCTAGTCTTCAAAAGATAGACTTTTTTTTCTGTGAATGTGTAGGTCAAGTGTTATCCTCTAAGAAGGCACTGTGAAGGTGGTGGAGGTGTGTGGGAACAGGGAGAAAGGGGCAGAGTGTGCTTAGTGGACATATGAGGCTGCTGAGGGGGCTGGGTTCCTCTTAGGTGTAAGGATGCACAGTTGTGTCCTAGAGCATCCTAAAGAACCTCATTTTGCTTAATCCGTGTTAGATTCTATTTGTCGTGTTTATGGAAGGATTTTTAATTATATTAGCCCCAAATGATCAACACATCTGATTCTCAGATGATGCTGAGGAGGAAAAAAGCTTCCATTAGATACAACATGTGGCCAATGCTTTGCCTTTCTTAATATCTAACTGCAAAAAGAATCATCTCTTCTCTGTTATTAATTTTTAGATTTTTAAATTTTATTTTATGTGTATGGATGTTTCCCTACACGTATAAATGCGCACCATGTGCATGCCTGGTGCCTATGGAGGTCAGAACAAAAGGCCTCAGATCCCTTGGAACTAGGGACAGATGGTCGTGACCCTTCACTTTGGTGCTGGGAACTGAACCATCCTCCTCTCTAAGAGGAGCAAGTGCTCTTAACTGCCCGAGTCATCTCTCTAGACCCCTTTGCTTGTCTGGTCCGGGTTCTGATTTTTTTTTCTTGGTATCATGACTATGCCAGAAACCTAGACAAACACGTTTCTGTCTTTCCACAATGTCAGAATTTATTGAACAACAATAAATACATCAGGTTCAACAATAGCAATTTGTCATTAATCCTGCTGACTTGAATATCTTGGCTGAGGTGAATGCAGGTTTTTTAAAAATTATTATTCCAATTATAATTACTCATATTAACTCTTATTCTATAGCACACAGCACACAGTAACTATATCTATGGACCTATTTGCATTTACAAAATGAATACAAATTAAAGAGAGGCTTCAGTCACCCCTTTCTCTCAAAAGGGAGTCAAAGCCATTTGTAAAATGGAATCTCCTAGGGCAAGGAAGAGCCTGAAAAACAAAACAAAATCAAACTCACTGTTTTACACAATATGGAGTATCCTAGAGGGAGACATGGCCCAATCTCAACACTTGGTGGCCATTTAATTGAAATATGATTATTCATCTCAACCTTGCTATTTTTACTGTATCAGCTCATCCGATTGTATGAAGGAAGGAATCACTGGACTGCCTCTTGAATAGTCACAGATTCTGGCCATTATTAATAACTGCAACATATGTGTTTTACCCCAAACTATACCAAGTTGTTGGTGTAGTTGTTCTCTATTTATTACTGAAGAGGAAATGATATAAGCCGAAGGCTGTTTTAAGATCCATGTTTCCTCCAACACCCGAGTTTATTTTAACAGATTATTGTGTCACAGTGTTGTTATGCTTTTATCTTTGACCAAAGTGTTTATTTTGAGAAACAATTATTAAGCTGCATTAAAAACATACACAGTCTTCCCATAGTAACTTGGTTACAATATTACAGGAAACCCTGAGTAAGGCTCGAGGATATTGAACACGGATTTCCATGTTAGACTTCCTATCATTTTGCTTGTTCGTATTGATTTCTTTTGACATGGTCTTCTTTTATGAGCTCCACTCTTCTTTTTTTCTTTCTTTCTTACTTATTTTTTTTAAATCCCCTTCCGATAGCTGTATGTGCTAAGAGCAATTGTAAAAAGAAAAACCAACTTATATTAAACCCGCCTGGAGTCAAAATGTAATCTAACACCTGTAGTCTGCAGTTTGTCATCACTTCATGGATACTCTTTTTTAATAACCTGTGTTTCCTGAGTTTTGACCTTAGGATACTGTCTAATTCCCCCAAAAGCAACAGAACTAAAACCCTAGTTTTTAAGCAGCCTTATAATGTTAGGATGTGAAATTCCAGCCGTAAGAGCCAACTCAAGGAACATCATTTGCAGTTAAAAATAGTGCTGAGTTGTGTCTAAGAATATGTTTTGCCTGTGAAAATGTCTCTGAGTGATAAAGTCAAGAGGCAAATCATGATGTGTATAATTTCCCTATATCCCTGCTCCGGGGCCTTGGATGATTTGACTCAAGCAAGGATGCTTTCAACTGAAGAATCTATTTTGAATTTTCTAGTAAAGAGCTTGATGATCATTAGGGAGGGGCAGCACTATGTCTCAAGTGTGATTCGAGTAGTATGGAAGTTTTCGAACTCTTTGGTCCTGTGGCCCACTTCCATTTTTGTAATTGATGACCCCAGTAATTTGTCATGTATATCAATATTATCCTATTAGTGATTAACTTTTAAAAATTGTTTGCTAAGTTTTAAATAATTATACATGATATATATGTAAAATGTAAAGGATATGTTTTATGAAAATACATCGCTAAAACCTAATATACCTGCCTTTTATATACATTTGAAGATATTTTAATGTCTACTTTAATACAAGGCAATTAGAGTCTCATAATTGCTTTTCCGATTAATGCAATATTGTGGTTGAAGTCTGATAAAGAAAATCATGCTTCAGAAAGATGTGTAATTAGAATAGCAAGAGATATTTCAACAAATAATTCTAGATAATTGTGAAATTCTTCTTTGATACTTTAGCAAGACTTTGAAAGTGATGGTATTTTGAAGGTTATTTGCAAAATGGAATTGACTTAACATATTGGTGAATATTTCATCTTTTTAACTTTATTCATTGATCTTCATTTAACTTTGAATGTATTCTTTACCATTTTATAACCTTGTAGCATTATGTATTAGCCACTTGGAAAATATTAGTTTGTTCATTTACGTAGATCTTATATAACATTTTTAAAAAACATCTTTTTAGCCGGGTGGCAGGGGTGCACGCCTTTAATCCCAGCACACAGGGGCAGAGCCAGGCAGATCTCTGTGAGTTCGAGACCAGCCTGGTCTACGGATCGAGATCCAGGGCAGGCACCAAAACTACACAGAGAAACCCTGTCTCGAAAACAAAACAAAACAAACAAACAAAGCATCTTTTAAACTACCGCCAGTCATCATTAGGAAGCTTTTTATGTATTAGGATGTTGATAAGCTTATTGTGGCACTTGTGCTTTTCAGAGTTCTAATGTTTACCTGAAAGGTCACATCAAAAGCAAATACTGTCAGACATTTTACTTAGTGACAGACTTAGTGTCATTCTCCGTGTTTATGTATGTGTGCGCATATGTGTGCAGTACGTGTGTGTGCGCGCTTATGCACAGGGAAAGGCTAGTTAACATTGGATGCTCCCTGACCTCCAGACAGTCTCTCTACATAGGAGGCCTGGCTGGCTGGAACTCACTTTGTAGACCAGGCTAGCCTTGAACTCACAGAGACCTGCTTGCTTCTGCTTCCCAAGTGCTAGGATTAAAGACATGAAGCCAGATCCACTTTAGTTTTTTGAGACAGAGTCTCTCGCTGAAGCCACTGTTTCCACTGGAGTACCTGGTTAGCAAGCTCCTGAGAATCCCCCCCCAACCACCTATTACTGCTGGGCCTCCTGCCGGATGCCACCACACCTGGTTTTTACTTGGGTGCTGGGGATCTGAACTCAGTCCTCAACTTGTACAGCAAACAGTTTACCCACTAAGCCATTTCACTAGCCCCTAACTTCAATTTTTAAGGAGCGATCTACCCAAATCTGAACAGTCACAAGGTTACTGTTAGTTGTTCCTTCAAATAAGACGATATTCCATGGCAGAGAGCTTCTCAGTCCCAGTGCAAACAACTGTAACCGAAGCATTCCCCTTTGAGAGTAAACGTGAGGAAAGTCTTCTTCAAGACTACCACATGACTGTTATGTCACAGAAGAGTGTCATGCTACTGTTCTCATTTCCTTACATAGAACACTAAGGAGAAATACATGTGCTCATGTGTTGAGATTTAGTAATTAATAAGGTTTTATTAATTAACCAAGAATAGTCTCACACAAAAGCGGTGCCATTCATTTCCACCATGAGCTTGCAAACGTGAGCTGGAGGCTGCTATGAGTTCAGATTGATGCCACCACCTTAACTACCACGGGCCACATTGCCCCATCTGTACTTTTGTGGAACTTTTAGCGCAATCCAAGCCATGAGCCTGTTAGTAGCATCTCCATAGTTTGATGTCATGAGTGTCCTAATACAGAGGTCCATGGCTCTTGCTTTGAAAGTCATTAATGAGGAATAGCTCTGACAGTCCACATGATTTATGTATGTGGAAGATACCATTTATGTATGAAAGATACCTTTCAGATGGGATTCCAAAGTTCAGGTCTGTGTGGCAAATACTCCAGAGGCAGCTTCCATGTGCCAGGTACCCTGGTAAGAACATATATTTGTGAAATCTGTGATAAAAGAAGGAAGAGAAGTTACTAGCAGGCCTGTCCATCCATAACCTTAAGGCAAAAGGGCCAGCTACTAAAATTGTTGTTGTTTTTAATAATAAGCACATTGCTAGAAAAATGCATGAGGAATTTAGTATTGATCTTTAAGTCTTTTTCACATTCTAAAAATGAAAATTGCTTGGAGCTAGAGAGATGGCTTAGCAGTAAAGAGCACATACTGCTTTTCCAGATGACCCAATTTGATTCCCAACACTCCCAGTTATGGCCAGCTCATAACTGCCTGTAACTCCAGCTCCAGGGGCTACCCTCTCCAGGCACCTATATTCACATGCTCCCATAGACAGATGCACATAGTTTATAAGAATAAATCCTTTAAAATGAAAACTGCTCATTATAAATGCTTTATTTATGATCAGACCTCTGCCAAGTACTTAATATGTATGGTCTCACTTAATCTTCCTTCTTAATACTGCAAAAAAAAGATCTTCCGGGGTGCCAAACACAAAGGTTCAGAGAACAGCTTGCTCAAGAGTTTCAACGCTACTAAACAGTGGTACTTGTTGGAGTAGCCTTGGAACCAGAACTTTATAACCCCAAAACTTCTGTCTGCTACACACTTGTCTCTTATGAGTTATCTAATACTCTAGAAATCATAACAAAATTAATGTATATAGTTTTGTTCTCAAGTAAGCACTAGAAGCAAAGCCCTACGTGTGGTGACAGAGCTTTTACTTACTACATGTCGTTTTACTTAAGAATAGCTGGTGTGCAGCAAGATCACAGCAAAGCTAGAAGTAAAGACCAGAGGATGTGGGATTGGCTCAGAGCACCACAGCTGAGAAGTCCTGAGCACTCGCTGGGAACTGGGCATGAGATGTTTGATGGCCTGGGACCCAATGGGTGAGCTACAAATGTAATAGTTAATTCCTGCTTTTTATAATCATCCATGTTAGGTGGTTCCCTTGCTGAAATTTTGAACTAAAATTAATGGTCTCTACTACTGGTTTTGATGAGGTGGAGGGAAACTTGCCACTAAGTTTGCTGAAACCTCAGTTACATGACATTTTATATATAGTAACGGTTAAAAACAATAGCATGCAACTGTTCTTCTATTGGGTATGCTTCCGTGGATTTATGCCGGAGGACTTGCAACCAATTGTTCTTGTTGGTAAATGTACTTCTCTTGTGATTTTTGATGCAAGAATTATTCTTTTTTCGATCAGGTATTTCGTGGGTTATTGACATAGAAGTGGTAAAGGAGTAAAAGATATCTTGACTTTAACACCAAATAGATGTGGACAAAAGGCATCTTGTCCATGTTGCCGTTTCGTGTGGCCATAACTTATGCTCTGAGCGAGGCTCACTGCTGTGGGTGAATCTTGTCCTGGAGAACCACATGCGGCCACCTGAGAAGCTGTTTAACCTGTTACCATGCTTCCATCGTCCTCTCCCGTCACCTCCTTAATAATTTCTCATTTTCTCTATATAAAAACGACCACAAAGTCTTGGCTTATTATAAGTAATCCAGTTCACCCCATAATGATACAGTGAATTATATACTTTCCTAAACTTAATCATTCAAGATCTTACTTCCTTTCCTGCAGGCAAGAACCATTATATTTTACACATGGCTCCCAGCTGGTTTTCATTGAGGCCTTCAAAATCTATTTGAACATGGAGAGCTTTAAGAGGAGCGCTTTATCTCTCTCTGTCGGCTTTTGTCATGGTACCGTGAGGTCCTTCTGGTTTCCAAGTATTTAGCTTTAAGGCAGAGAGGCAACATGTGTCTATATTGTGACTGTGCTTTGTAACTGGTCAAGGAGCTTTACGGTTTATTGGGAAGTGGGCATCCCTTTCAAATATATTTACAACATTTCTTCCTGCATCATTATTTTCATGTCCATTCATGTACGTATGTGTCACGTTTCAGCCCAGAGAGATTTCAGAAAATAAATAAAAAGGAACTTATCAGGCTTTGAACTTCTAATTGACTTATGTTCTACCCATAGCTTACTTATTCGCCAACCCTTAATAGTTGGATCTAGAACTTCTTATTTAAAAGCCATCTGAATTAATAAGTCTAATTGTTGTAGATACCCCATAAGTATTTGATGAAGGGATGTATTTTTTTCTCTGTCAACTCAAGGTTAATTGTTTTAAACACAATTCCTTTTAGGTGTGGTAAGTGCCCAAGCTGAAGAAGGCAGCCATCTATTAAATGTAAATGCTATTCCTTTGAGGACATTTCTGGCTATTTTACACTAATGTTCCTGTTTGGGATACTTTGATGAGGGTCCAGTAACATATTATAAGCTGAATATTTTGGATTTAGTATATGGGCGTACGGGTATTTGCTCTTCTGTCTTATAAGAGCTTATGGAGCTCTGGTTTTGGCTAGAGTAGATGATGTGATCACAGGTCTCTTAAGGTACTGCATCCCCCTGATGATAGGATGCTGAGCCCTCCCTGCTCCAGTGCTGGCTCTATCTCTCTTCATTCTCACAGCTTGTTGGCACAAGGCTGTCCACCAGTACTTTCTGTGAGTGTGGAAGTGCCTTGTGCCTATT